>JAPMOB010202763.1:0-13472 GCA_029875015.1 Lepomis gibbosus
CCTGCATGAAGTTGGAAATTATTTGCTGTTGCAAAGAATCATTTATGAATGCACTTAAAAAAAAGAAAAGAAAATGTCTTGGCTCGGCTGTTCTTACCTACTCTAAGGGGAGGCTCACATTCACCCAATTTGAAAACCCCTGTTATAGACAAATACAAAACTGCAATAATGAGCCTTTACGATGTACATTTTAGAAGGGACACAAAGCAACCTGTTAACGACGAGGAACAACAAACGACTCAGGTCACTTGGGTCGTAGCTTCTCCCTTAAAACATAGAAAGTTGTGAGCCACACCGTTGCTGTGACATGTTTCTTCCTTACCATGATTACACATAATGTAGTTAGTTTGAATAATGTTTTCTAAAAGATACCAGCTGTATTTGGAAATTCCAGAGCCTTATTTTAAAGATTAAAATCCTCAGTATCTTTGCCTTATTCTTAAAGGTAACAATTAGAGATCCATACAGAAAGTGGAATTAATACCAAAATAAAACATGGATTCTTAGTAGCCTGACTGAAAAGTACAGTAAGTGCACATCCATCTGAAAGGGGAACCCAGGGTGGCTCCCGGCTGACAACGCTGCAGCCGTCACAATGGCACCATCAGAGGTGTGTCGGGCAGAAATGCCCAGCAGGTGGAAACCACCTGTGTTCACATCATTTGAAAGGGAAACTCAAAAAGAGTACTACTCAGCCTGTGGCTGTATAATGTCCTCTGTGGCACTAGTCATCAGGGGTTATCTTAGCTCGGGCTTGCACCATCCAAATCTTTTAACAGAAAGTCTGCATTAGAAACTGGAGTTAGAGAGAAGTTGGAATTAATGCTTAACAATATATCGCCAGAGCATCGTCATAGCAATGTGCTCTTGCGCAATAGTCACATCGCAGAACAGTAAAATATCAAGCAAGTCAAATTAACTCAACCACCTTAACTTTTTTTGCTGCTTGATAGAAAAGGAAAACGTCTCTCATGTCTAATCTACAAGAGAAGTTTGTCTGATGTAACATCATTACTTTAAGAGTTCTTGGATACACAGTTTGTAACAAGTGAGTGAAGAGCAGGTTCTGCAGGCACAGTGAACAGTTATTATTCTCGATTAGTTGATCAATTATTTTATGATGCTCAATTATTTTCATAGAGCAACTGACATAATGTGGTGAAACTTCCTGTATTTTTTCATATCGCAATATATATCACAGAAAAGAAAAATATTGCAATGTTAGTTTTTTTCTAATATTGTGCAGCCCTAGTTGGAATTTACATTAGGCCTATGGGGGAATGTTTTTGGAGCTCAACCATACTACAGGCTAAAAGTCAGGATATGTAGATTCCTGCTTCATCACTTTCAACCATTCTTTTTGTTCTATTCTGTCCCTAACAAGTCCTGCAACTTGCAACACTTAAATTGTTGGAGTGCTCCTTTAAGGGTCATGACATAGCCTCCAACTCATACATTTCTTCTCAGAGGTCAAAGTGCAGGGCTGTCTACTGTGCAGTGCCTGTGGAGTGGTTTGGAGCTTGTTGAAGTGCACTTTGCAATGATGGACTATATCATGCAGGGTTGCCAAGACTGAACCCAGTTGCACTTTAGCTCACAGCAAGATTGTAGCTTCCAGATAATGGCAGGCAGCCTCTGGACAAACATGCTGCCTCTATATTTAGATGAGCATTTTATGGGCTAGTTCCAGTTGGGCCACAACGTCAATATGCAATATTTCTTTAAAGCACTTATAATAATTTCTATAAGCTGTTACTGACATCAATCAAGTCATGACTGTAGTTTTGTACTTCATGTGTAATTGTAGAGAAACCATTTGGCAAATCAGTGTAATAAACCTGCCAAAGTTCCACAAGGTACATTATAGTTTTGTCATAATCTGATGTACGACGTCTAGCAGGAACCTTTCAATACTCAAAGCAGCTGTAACAAACATGAGGAGACCGCTATGTAGTCTTAGTTTTTGATACTTGGAATTTAAAAGTTAAAGAAGCAGGTTCAGATAAAATCACTGGACTGTGAAACTGAATAATTCTCTCTCTTCTTTAAGTATCTACACACGTTACCCTTGAACAAAATAACCATTCATTAACTGCACCAGGGAGGCTGCTCATTTTCCAACAGTAGAGGATTGTGGTTATAAGTTACAGAGGGGTTACTGAAAACCTTTTATGCTTTACTTTTTCTCCCTGTTTCCCTGATGTTTAGATATTTAACCCCCCAAAACATGAAAAAACATGTTTAAATCGTATCTTCCTCCATCGCAGTCTCCTGATGCTATCATGTTGTCCTTGGCCTGACCCCAGTTTCATACATTTAACACTGGCGTGCGTATGTTGCTACAGTAATGTCTTTCTCTCTTTCCCTCTAAGCCAAGGACAAGGGGAGGTTAGTGTCAAACTACAGCATCCCATGCTCAGCCCCAGCTGTCACTGTCTCTGGAGAGAGGCAAGCACTTAGGGCTGAGGAAGGCAGTGGATAGTAAAGGGATGGAAAACAGAAGCGAAAACAGGGAGGGAGGAAGAAGGCAGGGAATGGAAGCGTTAAGCTGTTTGTGGGCGTAAAGAGTAAAAATGTGTTCAACTGAAGGACCTACTGTATGCCACATTAATTGTTTGATGTGACTCCTGTAAATAAATGCACTCATAGTGGCGATGACTGGAAGCCTCAATCAACTGTGATATCGTTGGTGCTGAAAACAAATAAATTACATTTTAAAAGAGTTTGCTATATTTTTCTTACTGTCAACGCATCCTATGACGAGACCAAAACAATGTGTTAGTCTGTCTCTCAAAACTTTCTAACGTCTGATGTCCGTCAATTCCTACTGAAAATTTAAATCGTCACAAATAAAATTTCATTTATATAATTATTTAAATACAGTATTTTGTGGAAATGAATGAACATGTCACCAGGTGTAACAGTTTGGCTTTTAGATCTTTTTGGGAAACAGTGAAGAAATAAAATATATCAGGTTTTCAATATTTCGATAATACTTGCTAGGATCAATTCAATGGGATTTGCTGACAATAAGAAAAACATATAAAGTTGCCTGCCTTAACCTTTAACCTACAGGCCACTTGAGAAAATGCCCTCTAACAGTCAGCAGCTGTTTGCAAAACTGAAACATGAAACTGTTTGAAGAAGCTACCCTGATTGTGGCCTGTTCATGGACTTGCTTGATAATTAAAATATAGAATATCAGCAGTATTAAAGCTTGGGAATGCCAACCTTTGAAATTACTTCATTTCAGATAAAAATCAACTGCAAAATAGTTCGATCGGAGAGGTCTTGTGATCATAACGGGGACATTACAATAGCACAACCTTCATGAAACTCTTTACATTGTTTTTATTTTTACTGTAATCCAAAAAAATGTGAAGAGAGCTACAACTTTAATTTAATTGTGCAGGCCTGTGTTGTACAATAATAAAGGTACCTTGAACCCTTGAACCTTAACTGCAGAGCCTTAGCATTCTTGTGGATGCAGGGATAAATGCAGCTGTGTCACTTTCTGGTTTAACCAGCCATTTGTCCTTTAAAGTGCTTAATCAAACCAAAAGCCAAATGTTTAAACCAACATGACTGGTAACAAACCTGGTTACAAGAAGTGATGTGAGACAGATGAGACAAACTGTTCAACAGAAATCAGTAAGTCTGGATGTCTCCTAGGACAGTGCAACCATACAATGTTTATATCGTGCAAACGGTACTTTGTCAGTGAAAATAAATATATAAAAATATGGTAAGGGAGAGATGTATGACATCAGAGCAAATAAATGAAGGCAAAAACAGAGAAATGTTCAGGTATTTTTTTTCTCTCCCCTTGGTATAGCTCGTGTTCCTGACAACCATTAACAGCATAACACTCCAGATGCTCTGTAATAATGGTGCAACCCCATGGCTATTGAATACATGATGCAAATCCTGTTACTGTGAGACTGGGGGGACTTTTTCTCCCATCAGCAAATAAACGCAGGCTCTTTATGGCTCAACATGAAAATGTAACAAATCCAGGTAGAAATTTGGAGGTATTTGTTCTCTTTTTATTCGCTGACTGGATGGCCAGTAATCGAAGACTCTTTCACCACATGGCATTTATTCATTTATCATATTTTGCTATTGTGAACACAAACCGGACCATCCTCATATTGGTGTGATTCAGGAAGGAGACCTTTAGGTGTGAAAAATTTCTTGCTAGAAATGCTAAAAGCATGTTAATGCAGAAACTTTCTTTAAATATTGCATTTTACAATGAGAATAAAAGGACCTTACAGTACTTTCACTTACAGTAACATGACGTGGACGTAGGTTAATAGAAAAATAGGCCAAAACAAAACCACTTCTCACAATTTTACAGCCATTTTTGTTAAACTAATAGTCTTGTGCTTTGGATCAACGTAGTTTTTACACATTTAGATGTGAGACCGGGTCGCCTCAGATCCTCTGTCTGCCTCACTCTTTCAGGAAGTCAGATGGGCTCCCTCGTCTGTCAGTCGGTCCATCCGTCAGTGTCCAGAAGTGCTGTAAAAGCTTCACTTACATCATACTCCCTACAACAAATCTGCTGAACTCAGCACACTCACACGCATGTCCTGGTTATTGGCAGTGACAGCCAAGGTGTGTGTTTGATGACCTCACCAGAACTACATGTGTGTGAGGCTCCTGGTATGGATGCTCCACTGTACCGCAGTCTTTTACTGTAACACACACACACACAGATGCAAATGCAGACCAATGCACTCGGGATTATAAAATACAATACACACATACATACACTGCAGAGTGACGGAATCTTGGATATTTCCAGTATTACAAATTCCTCACTAGCGCCTGACAAGACATCTGCAATCTGACCAACCTCTGACTTTCCACCTACAATTTCCTCAGGCGTACAGTGGTTTCACAGGCCTCAGGCACAAGATCAGGAGATGTGCATTTAATTTCAGTGTATCGTTACCATGGTAATGCCTTAACATGTTAACGCATTAACGTCAGTGGCACAGCCGATCGTGTTACACCTATATAAAAAACACATGTCGTGGCCATGTTTGCGGTACTGAATGGTTTAGGGCCAAAATACATTTCTAATCTTCTGCTTGGTTATGAACCATCTAGACCTTTCAGGTCGTCTGGGACAGGTCTGCTTTCTGTCCCACTCATGTTCATTTATACATTTTAGATGGTGGATAGTGGTTACGAAAATGCCTGCACTTCAAAAACTAAAATCTTATTAAGATTAATTATCTTAATTGAAGCCAAATATACTAGTTTTTCGTCTGACAAGATATTTCTTCTTACCATGCGGCTTGTTTCAAGTTTTTTTTGGCCTTAACTAGCAAGTGAAATGTTCTTGTTCTGTTGGCAGATAATTTTGCTTATTTTAAGTGATTTCCCCCGCATTTTAATGCTTTTTTTCTTGTTTTTGAGAGCTCAGTTTTTGCAGTGTGTGCATCGCTTTGTACGCAATACAGGCCTACAGCCTATGTCAGCTGGTTAATTTGCCTATCTTCTCAGGTCTTTAGACCTGGAAGGTGGAAAGCAACACAACAATGGGCTAAAGGAACCTTTTAGTTCCTTGAAAAGAGATCCGAAGCGCAGCTTAAGTGTTAAAGGGTTAGAGTCCCCTTAGGGTTAGAATCCCTAAGTGTTAGAAACAGGATAGAGTGGGGAGAGCTGGAATCAAAGGAGTGAAATAAGCAAAGGTGAGATTTTCTATTTAACTCTTTTAAAACCTTTTTTATATTTCCCTATTGCTTTTGTTTTATGTAAAGCATGTTGTTGAAATGTGCTATATAAATAAACTTGCATTGCCTTGCCGTGAATAATTACTCTCCCCTAATACCTACTCCTGCTCCTTCTCTCTCTCTCTCTCTCTCTCTATCTCAAATACATATTTTGAGTGCAATTGCTGCAGTGACTGTAGAGCAAAACGTATTCACATTCAAACTGTATGACATACATATGTCAACTTATGTAATTTGTTATTAAAACATCTGTTTCTACTACAAACTCCTGAAAGAAATTACAGCTGCTAAAATCTATCTTTGAAACCGCTCTGATGCTTTCTTTGAACTCTCAAATAGCAGCTTTGTGAATGTTAAAAGTAATAAAAACATCCGCAGAATCAATTAAACATTTGACACAAGTTCATACTCTGTACTGTGGCCATTCTGTGGTGTTAGCAACTGAATATCTTATTTCAAATAAACATCAATGTTACTGAGAGGACGTGATATGCACAGAATTTCTTAATGCTTGTGCAAGAAGTACAGACGCCAATTAATAAACTTTCATTTACAAGTAGCCACACTTTGTCTCTGTTGGCCAGAGAACAAATCTGATTGCACTTGTCTTGATTTTCCTGGGCTACATGTAAACTGGGGTAAGCCCTGCTCCAATCCAGAGTAATGCAGCTGAAGCTGTTTGGAAACTGCTAAAAGCACTAGAAGACAAATGTTTGTACTTCAGCTGTTAAGCCACAACAATAACAGTTTTGCTACTATTAGTATGCTCTTAGGTTCACCTTTAGAATCAATAGTTCCTTATGTCTTTTCTCAAAATTATACTTTTCATAGATTCAAATCAGAAACTGCTGGATTTTTTTAGGTGCTGTGCAAAACGAGCTTGAGGAAGGAAAAACGAGGCAGAATTAAAGGTTTGCCCTTACTGACATTGAGGACAGATGAGCTTTTGGTTTCACACTGCAGGAGTCAGATTCATTACAGCCTTTCAATAAAACTGAGGCCTCAAATGATTTCACTTCTTCCACACTTCTTCTTGACACTGAAAAGGTAAGAAAAAGCACAACACTTCCCACTACAGAATTCAAGAGAAGATAAACAAGGTACAAGCCAAGGTATGTGTTTTCATCCATAAACTTTACGCCATTTTCTTCATGATGAATCTGCAACGCTTATGGGGTTGTTTTGTGTGATGGATATAAATAAAATACAACAAATGTTTGATTTGCAAAGTTAAATTTTTTGGTCACATCATGGTCACATGATGTGGTATAAGTAGCGTGAATAGCAGGTGAAATAAACTGATCCATACCTGCTCTATGTTAAAGTGAACTTCGGTTATGATGGCGCCATATAAATAAAACTGAATTGAATTGAAGCATGGCACACGACACATTGCATCACGTTAAATACTTACTGCATAACAACAGATTTAGGGAAGAACGTACACAGTATCTCGGCAACTTCACCTGTCACGAGTAGTGGAAATATAATTACAGAACTTGTAACATACGTCTTTGCATCAGAGGTTTTACAGACCAGACTGAATCACAATCACATGAGGAGATCATATTCTTTCTACACATGATGTGTTGCTGAGCTAGATAGGTAGATGTAACCCCATAGTTCCATTAACTGCTTTGCCTATGTATATGGGGAAAAATCGTGAACTGCATAGATGGGATTCAAACACCATTTTTGTTTATGTAGTTAGATCACAAAGATCCATTTCCAATCAAAGTGACAGAAACACAGTGAGACCTATGCAACCACCTCTCCTGCTTTGATTTTTATTCCCCAACTATACGGTCGCAAAGCACTATATACTAGAGAATTTTACCAACATGTCCATCTACAAGTACCATGGATTACAATTGTTGCCAAACTGTGGGTCCCTACAGCTCTGTTGCATGTCAAACACTGACAGCTAGACAAGTTAACATTCAAGTCAGTGGACCAGACTGTGCCACTGGCAGGGTGCAAATTTTGTGTGTGTGTGTGGTGATGATGCTAATACAGCACTGTCTCCAGGCTGACACAGCTTAACAATGACATGGCGAGAGAAAGACCGAGAGAATGACAAAGACAAAGAAAGACAGTCCAACAGCTAATTTAAGTCTAGACAGGGTTGGCCAAAGTGTCGAGGCAATTACACTTAATCTTCGAAGCACACACAAAAACACACTCCTAGGAGGATTCCTGATTGCCCTGATGCATAGAGGAGAATCTGAGGAGCTTGTGTTTTCTGTATTTTGTGCGGTGATAATAACAAAAAAGAAAAAGTCCAGGATTGTTATTGGACTGCCGTTGACTTAGAACTAATATTGAAATATTTGATCTCTTAATTTCAACCATTTGAATTTAACCAAAGGCTCTAAATCAATGCAGAACATGTTTCAGTATGCCGAACCCTACACTGTGGAACACATTATTTATTAATGCATTTTGTCTCTGTAAAAAACAATGGAAAAGCCTTATTGAAGCAGTGCATGTTTAACATCAACAAACTGACACTGCAATATATTATTAACATTAATATCTGCAGTGAGAAAATGGTGTCATCTGATAGTAGAGCTCAATACTGGTAGGTAGTTTGTACATCAAAATCATGATATGAGTGACAAATTAAATTTTAAGCTACATGTATATTCAAGCTGTAAGTTTTACGTTTTATCATCTTTGATTTCAGCAGCTATGAAGACAAGTTTCTGTGGCAAACCTGCCAGCTGTAACTACTTTTACAATTTATCTGGTGACTTGGTCGAACTCCAAAATCAAACCTGTGTTGCAGTTCCGCTCTGTGTGCTCGTTGTTGACCAACGACGGATTTGTAGGCAAAAACCCACCACTCAAGTGTTTTTTTGCTTTTCACAGAAGACCAATGATGTGGTGAGTCTCCAGATAAAATGATTGCATCATATCATTTTCAGACACATAACTGAAGTAAAGATCTTTAAACACCTTCTGTCTTAAATTTGATATTTAGTTGTATTGAATAATGGAGCGGATTATCATGGCCACGAGCCAAACAACAGACAACCACACAACATGTATTAAAAGGTACAAGGTAGATTTATTCATTGTTTTAAAACTATATAAAAGTTGCAGTTTACTTTATGCTACTCACAAAAACAAATGTTACAGAAATGATATACAGAAGATGGGTGAATATAATAAGTCATACAAATAAAACTAATTTTCATGTCAGTATGACAGTGGATCCTTCTGTATCTCTTGCCACATGGCAGCAGGATGAACAGTCTGTGGCTGGGTGGGTACTGGCTTTTAGTATCCTTTGGGCTCTGTGCAGGCACCTCACATTACTGATATCACCTAGTGCTAGGTAGCTGGGTACCAAAAATCTTGTGAACGGCTTTGGATCACCCGCTGCAGAGCCCCCCCTGTCCTGGGCTGTACACATCCCATACCAGTTTGTGATGTTTCCAGTCAGGATGCGTTCTATTACTCCTCTTAAATTAACAAGAATTTGGCACAATAATTTGGCCTTCTTATGTTTCCTTAAGAAATACAGCCATTTCTGAGCTTTTTTCACCAGCATGAAGTTGTGAGAAACCAAAACAGGTTGTCTGTGATGCTCCCAAGAACCCAAAAATGTTCACCTGCTGTATGTGTCTCTACCTCTTTTTTCCAAAAAATAAACAATCAGCTCTTTAGTTTAGCTGACGCTGAGCAGTAGGTTGTTCTCTGTGCACCATTCTGCAAGACTCATCTGCAAAAAAGAGTTATCTCCATGTCGGGGGGATGCAAATGTGGGTGTACAGCTTGAACAGTAGCTGAGCACTAGAGGGGAGGAGATGTGGCTATGGTGCAGAAGGCGATAGCCGGAGGACATGTTACTTTAGAATGCTAAAATTTAGCAGAAATCTACAGATGCACAGAGACAAACTATAGTAAAATTAATTACTAAATGTATATTTTGGAGAAGTAGCCCAAAATCTCAAAAGTGACCAGTGCATGACAAAATAATGTTTTTGCCTGCCGTGCCTTAAATAAAACCACAAACAACAAGATGGCATAAATGAACATCAAATGTAGTATCAAGCCACAGCCACACAAATCTGCAGTGACAAATATCCTTTCTTTACCAGTGGCTTGCTCCCGGCCTTCTTCGAGGATCAAAGTCACAGATCAAAGTACAACTTTGAGTTCCGATTTAATGCCATGAGTGGCAGCGTGTTCAGGCATCCCTGTGTCATACTTGTCCTTAGTACTTTTTTAATCCTGGATATTTGCTAAAAGGACACAAAATCACACAGAGACCAAACAATCTGCACTGCTGCGATGAGGTTTATGTCCACTTTCTGAATTTACAGACTTGTCATTGGGAATCAAGAACGAATACCATTCCAGATGTTAGCCATGAATGCAGTTCCCATTTGATCTAATTTTACATACAGTATGCTGGTTTCACTTCAGTTGTCCTCATCTGCAGATATTCTATCTAAGGCCTCTCCTATTTTACAGTAATTTTGCAGAAGAGCTTTAGCAGAGTCAGCTTGACAGCTCCGCCGAGTGTTTGATAGTAGTGACTTTAATGTTAAGTCTATATGGATATCAGAGTTACGAAAAACTAACCCCTACTCGTGTGTAGAAGCACGTACGAGGATTGCAGTAAATCAAAACACTGTGCCACCTCTTTAATGCTGGCCTTGATGCCGTTTACACCTACTATGTTGAGACAAAGGACAGCACAAGGCATACAATGGATTGATGGGTTTCTTTTGCTTGAAGTGCACCTGCAGGCCGTTGTACCGCCGTTGTACATGTTGCCGGCCTCTACAAGTAAACCATGGCGACCACACAGTCAGCCGAACTTTGTCCTGTTTGGCTCTGAACTGTCTCAAAAGCCAGAAACTGTTCCACAGTCTTACATTGCTTGCTAATAAAGCTAAAGATAAATGTCAACTGATCAACATGATCTTTTTGGTGATAAGTACGAGACGCTCCCTCTGCCGTTCTGACCATATGTTTTAATGCGTTCTGTCAGAAATGGGTCAAACTGGGATATTAATAGTTTCAGCCGTGTGGCGATCCCAGGAGCTTGTGAACAACTACAACAAGTAGTACTAGTACCAAAGAGGTAACTCTGCCATCACTCTAGTAGTAACACACGCAAAATTATGCAATCCACAACAAAGTGGTTAGCTGCCATGAATGGGACATTTTGCAAGGCAAAATGAAGCAAGGCACTGATGCAGTCACTAGAGTCTGTCCAATCAGAACTACTCATAAGCGGGATATCTATCCTGCTAGCTGATCCAACATAGAACTGCACAGAAGAAATACACAATATCTCTGGCACAGAAATTAGACATAGGACAAAAGATTGTTTTTCAAGTGAAGTCATAATTTCACTTGTGTTTTGGTGGACAAAGCACTGAGTTTTAAGCTGGGAATAACAAAGCAAACATTTATTCAATAAGCTAAAGTATGACTGCATGCTTTGGAAAATCAGAGGCACTAATGGGAGGTGTAAGCAGAGAGAGGTTATTTGGTATGGGCCTTTCAGAGTGCAGGGAACACACACATTGCAGCAAAATTGTCTTCTTCAGCTAGTTTACCACCTTAAAACCAGAGGCCAATTTCACCTAGACAACTTAAATTCAAGGCCAGTGATTTTTCTAAATGCCTAGCAGCCCACTCAGCTCTCGCCTCTTTGGGAAAAGACTGATTCCCTACAGGGATCCACATCACATTAGGGTAAAGCATCACTCCCTCTCCACGTCTTGAGCTTAAACGCTCATGGCGACTCACCGCTCTTGGTGTCCTTTCCATCCAGTAAGGGTCGGTAGTCGCTCTTGGTGACTGTCTCTCCCACCTTGTCATCAAAGCTGTCCTTCTCCAGCGTGGCTGCAAAGTCTCGCTTCAGCAGGGACTCAGCAGGGGCCCCACCTGGGACTCCACCTCCACCCAGAGCATCTCGCAGGCTCAGGTCCATAGTCCTGTTGCTGGAGAGAAAAGGAGAGACAGGTGTGATTGCCTTTATTAATCTTTGCGGGGGCGTCGCTTAGCTCACTCGGTAGATCACACGCAATGTACCGCGGCAGACCGGCGGCTCATTTGCTGCATGCCTTCACCTCTCTCAGTCTCTCCTGCGCTTTTCCTGTCTATCTTCAGCTGTACTATCTTCAATAAAGGAAAAATTGGCCAAAAAAAAGACCTGATTATTATTATTCTTTGCTTATCGCTTTATTACTTTTTTCTCCTTTATCCACTCCATGTCACAGGTTGTCTGACAGCCATTCTGACTGTGGGTCATAAATAACCTGTAATTTCCTCTTCCTTATTTGTGTATAACCGACCACTTCACACCTTCTAAAAGCCTGTCGTTTCAGGTGAGCAGTGGTGTTATTGCAGATGCAGCCTGATAATGAAAATGACCCAAGAACAGATAAAGAAACTGGCACATGTTTTACTCTGTGATGCTTTTTCTTTCCTGTGTATCTCTGTTTTCTCTCTGTTTTTACAGTTTGGCGGGATTTGTTTGAATGTGGAATCATTTTCTAAGATTAATTAATGTTAGTAATTAGAGCCAAGGCGACAATAACAATTGAAATTGAATTAAAACTCAACAAAAAATGGTCTTTAACAAGTTTTCAAAGACAAAATTGAAAGTGACAGCTGAAAAGGGAAAAATAAAAATGACCTGACTAAATACTATTATTAGTTTGTTGTGTTTTCCTTTTTCTACTGCCTTCACATTCCTTCTGATGCTACAGTAGGTGCGTTAAATGAATGAGCTACTTCTGCGTGTAGTGTAAATACAAAGGTGAATAAACTATGGCTTCTAAATAAGTAATGCAAAAAGGCAAACATACATCCATTAAGTATCCATAAAATAATTTCCTCACGTTTGGTTTCCTTAAAAAGTACTCATAAATGATTCATAGAAATCAATGACTTCTGATGTGATAAGTGAATGTGATACAATTGCTGCTTTTCTGGAGAGGTGATGCTGGGAAACAGGACGTTAATGTATCCTCGCATACTGACTTGCTGCTGCCTGCATTGAGCAGTGAGTGGACTGACATGGAAAACCCCATGCAAGTGTTTTGATGTGTGCAAACGCTGCAAGTGTGTGTTGCCGTTAAGCTTGTTTCTGCTGATAAACCGCAATATAAATTTGTCTAATTACATTTAAAAAGCAACATAGAGTTTTAGAATATGAGTGTTAACATTATCTATACTGATGATAGCAAAGTCAGGAATTTTATCTGTGCAATTTACACACCATTATGAATCATTCGTCCAGACACTCGCTTCAAGGTATGAACCATTTGTTGCACTTTTAGCTTGGTGGTCTGGTTCTGCTCACGTGATGCATTGGAACAAATCTGAGCAAGCTTGACACAGATTGTCTGAGCTCACAAAACCTTATGGCAGAGTTTAAGATACAAAACAAAACCTTTAAAGAAAATTTATAAATATTAAAAACATTCAAAATTCACAGACAACTAAATGCTGATACAGGAGGTGGGGGTTACATTTGTGAAAGCAGGCAGCAGTGTAGCATCGGTGATTCAGACTGAATGAGTGAAAAATGTTTTCCAAAGTATTTAAGAATGAAAAGCTTCAAATGTCAGTTCTTTTCTTCTCTGCCACTGACTACTGCAACACGGTATAGAATAAACCAGCAGCTAGTAACACAATATATTACATTTGCTGTTTTAATTACCCAGTACCTGCCACACAAGTAGTGATGTGTTT
>JAPMOB010202773.1:0-11715 GCA_029875015.1 Lepomis gibbosus
TGTGTGTGTGTGTGTGTGTGTGTGTGTGTGTGTGTGTGTGTGTCTCGAGGGCTTAAAAAAGGAAAAGAAGCACTTGGCATCAGAAACAAGAATTACAGAAAAAGTTGCAGTGTTAAACTTCTGCTCAAAAGTGCATTATAAAGAGCTCACATATCCCCCTTAAATATCTTCCCTTTATTGCCTGTACATATTTTCTTCTTTGGCTTAGCACAGTTTCAGTCATTTCTAGAATATCTTCAGTCAAACTGGCCTAAAGACGTCTCGCTTTGAATAATTCAGCAGTTAGACGACAAATTTTCGTTCCACAGACAGAAAGAGAGACTAAATGAATTCCCATTCAGACTTGGAGCTTCATAGAAGCAGTTTGTCAGTGAATTTTGGAAGAAGGATGATACAGGATAGGAAAGGAGATGAGATTTAGGAAGGAGTGAAGCACTGCAGGGTAATACATTACTACATTGTCCAAGTGGACACTCTCTGACCATTGTTGCCCGCCAACTTTCTGAAGCATGTTGCATGTAACTGCAAGACCAAATCCTGAGAATCAAAATCTATGAAATAAATTCTTAATTATTTCACCACTCTTACGTACATTCATATGTGAGGATTTTTAAGGAATCTGTGCCTGAGGATTTGGAATATTTGGTATACCATATGTTAAGTTCAGCAGCAAAATCTAAACAAAGCCTCTGGGCTAAAGAGTGGGATGGATTCAAATTTCTTCACAGTAACGCTCCTCGCACACATCATGCTCGTAAATCATGATTACTGAGCTCCAAACACCCTTCCTACACGGTACATTTTTATAGCTCAGCTATATATATATGTGTGTGTTTGCAATCAACTGCTCATCAGGCTCCTTTTTACTCTTGCTTCCTGCTGCCTCTTGGGAAACTGACTAATGTGTTTTTTTCCCCACTGCACAGTCCGATGTGCTGCCAGTGGTCTAGCAGGAGCTGATGGCATCTATGTGTTAATGTAGAGGCTCCTCTGTGTCATTCCTCATCTGATGGTTAATAAAGGGCCGAATTAGCAGCAGCTAATCTTCTTTAACGAGTCAATTTCGGAAGTGCCACAGCACAATCGATATTATGAACAAATTCGAATTAGATCACCAATTTACTGTAGCTTGCTGTGCACTGCAAAACACTGGCCAAGCAGCTATAGAGAGACTTGCTGGCTGCATGCTTCGCCCAAATCTTCAAGCTGTCCTTCACCCACTATTTTAACTGTGAACATTTTTTTCCAAGACAATGCAATATTCATTGACTGCTTTCAGCCTTTTACCTCTCTTATTTGTCTGCAAGCAAATTATTCTGTCATTTCAGACCTTGCTATTCCCTCTCCGTTCAGCAGTTGCCCCCATCACCTGATCCAGTGCTCTTAATCCTCCCATTAGCTCCACAGTTAAACGGTATGTACCTGCCCTCTAACCTGATAGTTCTCCACAAGATCATCTATTGTGCCATTGCAGTCTTTTGTCTTATAATCCTGTCTGCCTTTTGCCAAATTCTGCTCTTATCAGCGACCTCCGCACACTTTGCTTTCACATTACCCGTTCTGTCTTTGAATCATGCTTTTAAAGTCCTCACCTTGTTCTACTGAGCCATTGCAGCCAAAGCATTTTACGTGACTTGACAGATTAGTATTTTGTTAAGCTTCAAAAGCTCCCCAGAGAACGTCCGCCGGCACATAAAGCTCATCCTTCATGCACTTCTGGAGACCCTTCACCTGAACCTATTCATGTTATAGACAACCTGCCTTTCTCACAAAGTTTGAATCCGTCACTGAGTCGAGTAGTTCATGTTCAGTATCCTGTTCACCGCGACCCTTTCACCGATTTTCACAGAACTTTTATCAATGGAAATGAGGAGTGCTACAGATCCAATTCAAACAGACACAAAGGTGCATGTGCTGTATGTCTATTGTTCATTTAGATACCTGAACTGAATTCTTCAACAGACCGAGTATCTTTTGCAGTCATCACAGATTCAGCAGTTCAGAATATTCCATTAAAATCCAGTCAGAATCAGCAAGTCCTTGTGATGGAGGCTATGGTTTAGATGTTTAAATAGGGAAATTAATTTACAGAGAGCCACAGTCAAGTCAAGACTGTGTTTTAGGTTTCTAATCCAGTTAAAGTTATAGCTTTATAATATCTCCTACATTTAGTAATTTCTTCAACAACAACAACTACAATTGATTGTAGCAGTGTGTCATGTTTGATTTATGTTTTTAAAAAATCTCTCTTCTCCCTGTTGGCACAATTGAGAGCCAAAGAAATAAATCCAGTCGTCCCTGACGTGCATGATGGCTGGCTTTTCATAGTGAGGGAGAGCCGAGGGTCAGGCCTCTCCATCTCTCCTGTCACCAGGATAAATTCATACATTCCCTCCTGCCCTGCACTCTTACACACACACACACACACACACCTGGGCAGAGAAACCGTTCCCTGACCTGTCACTCCTAATTCAAACATTCATTACAAAAAAGGCCGATTGAGATTCTCTCCTTTTGGCACCTATGGGGGAGCTGCCCGATCCAGAAGCGATTAGAGCCAAGAACCTCTGTCACTTATCCTCTGTGCAGCCCCAGCCTCTTATTGTGCCTGACAGCCTGTAAAGGGGGAAGGTACCTGTCTATGCAGCTTCATTTAGAGTATTTTTCCTTAGTTATCTCCCCTGACCCAACCCAAAGTATGCAGACGTAGACCAACACGTTTAGTTAGAAGCATGGTGATGTTTTCTTAGACTCCACACACTGAAAGACTGCAGCCATACGCGTCGTTGATTTACCACAGCTTTAAACCATCAAGACATCTGGTGTTTGGGTGGTGTTCTTTTTTTTTAGTGAAAACAACAAATCCCACCTGGCAACTTAGAAGGTAAAGAACAGCTGACTCAGGGTCTGCTAATATACCCGTATTAAAAACACATACTACTCAATTTACCCAGAAACACACGAGTGTCAAAGCGTACAAACATTTTTCCACTGCGGGGGTTCAGTGGTTTTATTTGCTTTTGTGCTCTCACTACTCAGACTGTGCAGAACCATAAAAATATGATGAGGATTTGCATAAACAGAACATTCTTGCATGAATGCAAAAGAAACAACAAGAATAGAAAATGCTACCTAAACTGAGTCTGGAAGTGAACTTCCTGACCCAGTTTGCAGCTCATCCTACAGAGTTGGAAACAATACAGTACAAGTACGCTCCAAAAGAGGCTGAAAATAAGCTGCCTACCAAATATTATACAATGATGGAGAACGTTTTCACTTCTTCAATTAGTAGCTATATTGCTTATGCATTAATTACTATGAGAATGATTGTGTTTCTGTGTGTACTGTACGTATGAGCACTTATGAGTGCATGCACATACTGCATGGCCAAACTCAGATAAAGGTAATAATGCTGCAGCAGCTAATTTACAGAAACAGTTGCAATCCCGACTATAGTTTAATTTCCCACAGTTTCCCCCAGAACACAATTTAATCAAGTGATAGGTTTACATCAGCACTATTACACAAACAACAACTGTTTTTCTCAACAGTCACTTCTGTAAAATACTAATAAGCAGCAGTTGTGACAACAAAAATATATACATGGAAATGATTGTAATGCCAGGAGCAAACAATGTACTATGTTGTAGATCAGCCTCAATCTTAAATTCCCCTTAAATGATGCTTTAAATAAAATATTCCACAAGGCCGTAAACAACAAAGCAATCTGAGACACATTTGCAGTTGAGTCTGATCAAGTGTCAACAATCAGTACAACCCCTGTTGTCGTACCTGATTCACAATCCAGGAGAAAATCACTGGCCTTTCCACCAGGTGACAGGAGCTTGCGAAAGAGTGAACAAGGAGCAGTCATCTTTTATTCACACTTCTTTTTTTTGCCAGGCACAGAGAGAGCCAGGCAGTCAGCACTCATTTCCAGTTATTCTTAACTACCAGTGAAGTTCCATCAAGAGCAATGGTCAGTTTGTTCTATTCATAACACCTACGCACGCAGGAGGAGGGCGCTTCCATTTCAAACAGATTATTTATCCCATTTCTCAGTCAAACGAAGTACTAAAGTTCACAGCTTTGATAGACCAGCAAATGCCACGCCCACACCAGGAGCGATGTCGAGAAATGCTCATTTTCATGCATCACGTAGCAAAGACTGTTGAGGCATGTAATAAAAGAAAGTTCACTCAGCGTCGCAGTGGAAAGGATCCTGATCATAATACTCCTTGCACACCTGATGCTCTTCCACTGAACTTTGAGAACGTTTTTCTTTTACATTTAATCCTGCAGAGTTTCAGTAGTCCAGCTACCAAAATGTAAGTAGTTGTTTTATTATTCTTTCCAGAGAAATTTCAACATGCAAAATGCATTCAACGTAATAAATATAAAAAAGGGGGAAATGTATGGTTTCCACAGGGTGGTGTGGGTAAAGATTTAGGAAATCATCTGCCTTTCGTTGAGACATGGACTACTCTGTTTGCCTGCAGCAAAATTGATTTTTCCATCACTTAGAGGGTGGCGATGAAAAAAAACCTCACGTAATGAAGCTTGCAGGTAGGAAAATAGAAGACATTAACACCTGAACCATTTAGTCTTGCTCTGACTGGGAGAAAACCTGAAAGCATCGTAGGCCTATTTCTCCCTTTGTGGCAAAGCCCCCTGTGGTAAAAGAACACACTGTGAAGGTGGTCTTCAAAGAGCTTATTAGAAAGCTACAGTACACCTCTGGAGCCTTTAAGATATCTAGGATCAAATGCCTCTGCCTTTCATGCTTCCCACTCTAGTAGAAATAACCGACCCCACCCCCCACCCCCACTTCTTTTCCACATCATTAGTTTCCTGTACCTTCAAAGGGAAAATTTTGAAGAAAATGCCTGCATTTTAAATTTGGATATAGCTTGGTACCAACTGCAACTCAGTTGTATTCAGGGTCTCTGGCTCTGGAGTGTAACACCTTTATGCACAGATACATAGAAATCTATACCTCTGCAGAAAACAGAGCTTGTGAAAATCTGAGAAGCAGATATTAGAGTCTTGGTGCATCTTTTATGACAAAAGTACTACAAAAACAGGAATGAGAGAGTGAGCTGGAGAGAAACATTTAAAAAGAAAGAGGGAGACTGGGAGGCAGAGAGGAGAGTGAGAAACAGAAGGTAGCAAGACAATAATAACGTATTTTTCATCACACGTTATGCTCTTCAGGCAATTGTTGCTATTCACAAGCTGAGTGATACATGTGGTAGTTCCTCTCAGCATAGCCTGGACATTTTGTTTATCCTTTCAGATTAAAAATGCTGTGGATGTTAATGCACCTCCACTGCTTTTATGAATTTTTAAATTCATGCATGAATGCATGTCACACACATGTTGGTGTAAAGACATGGGTGCAGGAGTGTGTGTGTGTGTGTGTGTGTGTGTGTGTGTGTGTGTGTGTGTCTCTGTATGTCCTGTAGCTCTCCACAGCATCCAGCAGCAGAGACTGGATGGGTGTGTACAGTAAGCGATATCGTGGTGCTGCTCCACTGAACAATTCATCCCAACCCATTCATTACTCTAACTCCCAGTGCCGCTAATCCTCCTTCCCAAACATGCACGTGTACACAAACACACATGCATACACAGAGGATGAGATTTTACATAGCTTGACTCTGCCTGGTTAGCGGAGAGGCAGTGTTTAATGAGCTAGAGGCCAGATGCTTTCCCTTGACTGCAGCCTGAGAGTGGTTAATTAATCAGACAGCTCTCCTGTCTTACGCCCCCCTCCATCTCTCTCACTCACCCTGAACCAGCTCTGCACATACTATTTCACAAATGGGTGAGATCCTTGAAATTGTCTCCCATGATGACACCTGGTGCACCTCGGTACAACATCCCTGAATTAGACTGATCTTCCCAGAGAGGTACTCCGACCAGTATTGACACTTTAAATAACGAAGCATCATTCAAGTGAGAAAAGTCAAAATGATTTTAACACCATCCCTACATCTTAGGCTACACAACAAATAAACCACAAGGCGTCAAGCTGTTCACCGAATGGCTCAATGGTGGACCTGCATTAATCAAGAGGGATGAAATGATCACTGCTGCCTCATCTGAACAGAAATAAATTGAGATCCGTGTGATATTTTACAAATACAAACTACAAACAACTGCTGTCCTTGGATGAGTTGTGATAGATAGCAGCACTGCTTCTCTCCGTGCCAGCTGGTATCCATCACAGAGGATGACACGCAGTGTCAACATTGTGCCAGGCTGTGATAAAAAGGTGAGAGACAATAGTCCAAAAGCTAACATTGACTCTCCCAAATGGATAGTGCTGTGGTGGTATGCAGAGGAACACGGCACAAACACAGAACGTGCTGAGAAAGATAACATGTTCCTCTCAGGGATGGTGTCTCTGAAACTGTTTGGATTTTTTTCCTGCAAGGTCAATGTTGCTAGCTACTACTACATTTGAGTGGCCATTTAGACTTTGTAAGGCAAAATAAGACTTGTCTAAAGGAAGCTGCCGATTAGCTGGTTATCAAGGAGACCTTAATGAACATTACAGCTGAAATGCATCACTCAGTGTCTCTAGTAGGGTTTGCTGCCCTCAAAACCTGACATAATTAATTAATATTAGTGTCATTAATATCACTTTTAAATCTTCACTCCCAAAAAAATCAAACAATCTGTTTTTGCTTGATTGAGAAAAAACCCCCACTGGTGAACTACTTCCTCTACATGATAAATGCCGTGTTTCAGGAAGATAACAGATTCAAAAGAATATTCAAAAATCGGTAGTACCCACCTCGGCTTCCATATTTTTTTCAGCTACTAGTAGGACTACTAAAATGAGTTTACGTGCATGGGAACAAGGTCATGTGGGCACTGAGCAGAGATGAAAGCAGTTTTTTTTAAATCATAGAGGTGAAGATGAGAGAAGAGATGAGCCTCTCCGGGTGACAGCACCCCCCGTCGCGAAGTGAGCAGGTCTGTCAGCCCGCCGGCGGCAATCAAGGAAGCCCCACGAAGCTCTCAGCATGTTCCCAGCTTGTTCATTACCAGCGCGGGGCACAGCCACTGGAGTCACAGGCAACCAAGCAGCACTGACACCGCAGGCTTACCTTCGGCTCGCACGGTGAACGGGGAATCTCCTGGTCTCTTGGCCGAGAACTGGCCCCCGAGAGAGGTCATTAGAAAGCACAGGCTGAAGAAGCCAATCCCCACCACAAAGATCCTGCAGGACAGAGACAGAAAGGTGATTAAGTAGTGACACAGGAGCCTGACAAGTTTAGAGCCCATGAGAGAGACAGAAAAACAGTGGAAAGATGTGGACAAGAAAGTATTACAAACAAATCACTTGTACTTTGTTCGGGGTTTTTTTTTTGGAAGGTGGACATTTTCTCTCAAGTTCATATTTGAACCAAATATGCCTTCTCAAATGAACCATTGCGTGGATGTTTTTTCTGCATCACGCTGTGCCCAGTGAGCTGAAATCCAAAATAAGAGCATTAAATTACAGGCGGATGGCTGCATTTTGGAGAGAGCAGTGAACGCGCGGGGAACAGTTCTGAAGCTTTGAAAACAAACGCTTTGGACCGATTACCTCAAAACTGAGTCGTCTGCACGCTCCAGCAGTCGTGCAGAGAAAATGTTTGGGGCTGCAGGACCAACTGTCGCACTTCCATTCTGTGCACCACAGCTTGCTTTCTTGAATTTTTATTAGGCAGAAAACTGGCAGACACTCAGCTAGTGAGTGAGAGCGCCATGGCACAATAGGCCTATGTGAGGTAATGGTTAAATAAAATTAAAAAAAATAGGATTTGATGTTCAGGGAACCTTGTCCCCATGATTCTACAGTGAGACCTCTTCCCTCTGTTCCAGCCACTGAACTGTAACAGTATGAGCGTGTGAGTTGTTCGTTGGCATGTTAAATTGGGTCTGGAGCCCTGGCAGAGTATAATGTGCAACGCCACTGTATTCACTCAGAAAGCTGTAAAGCATCAGGGAACTTTACGCCTGAAGGAGTGACTCCGCGTGCTGGCAAGGAAACAATCGCCACCGTGGTGATCACCCATTTCTTAATGCTAATTAGTCCATGAGCCTGTTTACAACCTATATGGTCAAACTTGGAAGTTTTAATGAGTTTCCAGTGGATTGGTTTGCTTTCACTCCTCTCTTCAGCTGCGGCTGGTGAAACTTTTAGCTGCATAAGTAAACGTTAATTATGGCACAATGGGCGTCCCGTTGATCCAATCAGTGCTAATCGTGTAAACTTACAATTTGCAACCAATACTTACTTACTCACAAGGACTTGCATACATGTTTAGCTGCAAGGTGCAATTTAGCAGTTTTTTATTTTTATTTTCAGTTTCATCTTATAATTTAATATGATGCGCAATTAACAGCCGTCACGACGTACAAAATTAGCGAAGTGAAGGTAACGTACTATGTTAAAAAGGTATAATTTTACATGTCAGTAAACAGTGAAAATGTTACACGTTCTTACCTGAACGGTTTGAAAGTGAGAAGACATCTCCTCACCATAATGAAAAGGTCGCTGCTGGTTGCAATCATTTTCCACACACATAGAAAGCGCCAGGTCTCCTTAACATCGTGCACGCGTGTTTAACAACCGGCCTCAAAACCATAACTTTCAATCAGAGTCTCGAGGATTGACAGAGCGCGCGATGAAACAAGCAACTTCCCAGCCCAGCAGCTGTCCGTGCTGTGAGTGGATAACTTCAGCGGTGCGTTATGCAGCACCAGGAGCTGGTCCGTAGTCCTCCGATTCTGCAGAGGAATATATGAACGCAGTCTGGGTGACTGTCCCTAAATCAGTTAGGGTTGTATCCTAACGCTATACAAATCCCTGGAAATATTGCGGCAATGAGTGCAACAATACAGGACTGTTGAGTTCCTGGAAACTGACTGACTCCTCTCACTGTATATGTAGCTCTTTCACTGTGTCTTGTTTACTGATAGCGCCATCTGATGACTGGAAAACGAAATGTGCTTTCTTTTCTGAGCATATTTAAACAAAGCAGATGATGGATCAAGAAACAGACAACAATATAAGCATCTCAATCTAGTAGCCTACAGTAGCTATAACTAACCGAGGGCAAAACAGTGAAAACAAGTCAAATTAATATCAGTGTTAGCAGGGCTAACAGGTTTAATATGCAATGAGTCCTTCTCTGTACTGGATTAATGGCAGGGAATTATTCATCATGCTTGAAATATGTCTGGGATTGAGTAAATCTGACAGAAGACAGAATAGAAGACAGAATAATCCAGCGACACATATCTCTATATAATCCTGTCAATGACGTGCAATGTTCAAAAACACATTTAGTAATTTTTTTATATAAATAGGGTATTGTACAGTTATTTTTTCCCTTTGAAGTTTCGAGACACATTTCAGCACCGCGGACAGCTCCGAGCGAGAACCTGCAGACAGCAGCTCAGCAGCGACACCCAGCGGGCTGAACACAGAATTGACACTGAGGGTGAAACTGTGCTGAATACAAAAGACATTCTTAAACTTCGAGAAGAAATAGTAATTAATTGTCTTCATGATCTATTTGAGAATTCTGCCATGTAACAAATTCAACTGAGATACCCTGCTAGTAATATAAAAACGTTGGATTACAAGTTTTACATTAACAGGCTTAATATATTTAATTTAATTTCAAAGGGAAATGTCATTACTGTGTTGGTCACAGCAACATATCGTCCCAATGCATGTTTATTTTTTATGGTTTTGTTACGTTGCGGTAAGGACGTTTTCTTACAAAATGTCCTTACGGAAACATTACAGCAAAATTTATTTTCTAGATTTTCTTTTTTTAAATTCAAATTTAAAAAATATAATTATTAAATTACTGCAATTCTGATGTGTTAATCCTCTCTACTTAAGTGATTTTGAAGTGTTTTTTCTAATAAAATCATAATAATAATTCAAATAAAGCAATGATGCGGTAATGACATCTTGTGTCGGTAAGGACACAATTTTAATGGTAAATCCTGTTGTCTTCAGATTTATTAACATTTTTTATCTTTGGGGTCATTTTGACCTCCAGAAAATGAATTTCACAGAATATGAACTGCATATTATTTTTCCTGCATCCCACCAGAGTGTGCATGAACCTTGCTTTGCATTTTGACTTGTACACTCCTGCTAAAATGAGCAACCCAATGTAGGCATACAAGTAGGTCTCCATACCCACACACAGGCGTCCTTTCTAAGTTTGTCATCTCATAACTTTTCATTTTTGGAAAAAACGTGCTGGTGGTTGAAAAACTTCAGGGTCTCATCCTCATCAAAAGAGGATGCTTCACAATGAGGGTCCTGTGACAAAACCTTTGCTTACAGGTCCAAGAGAAATGGTTTAGAAGGTTACTTTGCAAGTGTTGTTATGTGTGCTCATTCCCTATATTGTGAACTATTAGTGTTCTCACAGGAACCTTAGTCCTTCCCCCATCGTGAGGAAAACATTAAAGTTCTCTGGAATTATATTTTCCCCTCCCTCGTGAACTATCAGTGGTTATTGCTCTACTAAAGATATGGTGATGGTAGGTTGGGGCCCTAAAGCAGTGACTTCAATATCATCCAGAACAACCACAACAAATGTGTAAAATGTATAGGCCTACTTTTTACAGCTAAAACTTGGTCTCATCTATTGTTGCAAAAATTATATGTTTGTGTTACATATACAATCGCCTTAATAATTTGTACTTTAATAATTTGCATTGAATTAGTATCGACCGCAACACAAGGTCTTTACCGCAACACCTAAAGCTGCTGCGGTAAAGACATTTTTGCTAATATTGCAAATAAATGGCAATTAGCAATGTCTGCTTCATTAGCGCTAATGATCTAATATACATGAATTCAACAGTAATATTAATTTATTTTTTGAATGTAGTTCAAAATACACAATTAATACGCTGTATGATAAGGACACAATAAATACTTCAGAAGAGAAGATTATCTTTACATTGTTTTTCTTGATCTTGAGGGTCACCTAGTATGAGTGGCCCCACCTGTCATCCATGTGCTCACTAACTTCTGTTTCCCAAGAAACTAGATTTGTTTTGCTTTGAAAAAAACCCTTTACTATGGTATTTGTTCAGTGTTGCGGTAAGGACTCAGAAGTGTGGGACAGGTGATTTTACATTAAAAAAGGATGCAAATCATCAGTAAACAAAAAAAGATTTTCAACTTGTTGTAAATTAACATTTATATCTAACAATTTCATTGGAAATAATCTCATATTTTAATTGAATAACCTTGTTCTGCGCATCCCAACTTTGAGACCACAGTTGGTGGACATGAAGAAAAGTGGTGTTTGGACCCATAAAATGCTTCATAAATGTTATTAAATCACATTATTTTGTGATTATGTTTTCTGTCAAGATGTGTAAAAACAATATGCATATATTTATCAAGCATCATATGACAAATTTTAACATAAATCCAAAATATCACTGCTGGGACTTAAAAATGCCTGTAGTTGCAGAAACACACACACACACACACACACACACACATATATATATATATGTATATATATATATATATATATGACCCAAATTCTAAACACAACACATTTGAGCTGCACTCACAGATCTAAGACTTTCTATTTCTCTCAAATATTGTTCACAAATGTGTCAAAATCTGTGTTAGTGAGCACTTCTCCTTTGCCAAGATAATCCATC
>JAPMOB010202788.1:0-35903 GCA_029875015.1 Lepomis gibbosus
GGAAAAAAGTCTCAGCTGTGTTGGGGGCCCTGTCAAGATTCTTTTCATGGGGCCCAAAATCCTTAGCAGCGCCCCAGGCAACAACAGTATAGTGTAAAGAAACATCCATCACCAATTTCTCTTTGGATGCCCAACATTTCCCTTTAAAATGTAGTGGAGTAGAAGTAGGCTACAAAGTAGCATAAAATGGGAAAAGTGAGATACATTTAATTTAAAATTCTACTACTTCTGGGTATGTGACTTACCAGGCATTTTCCTCACAGGACCTTTTTTTTAAAATTCTTGTTGAATTAACCAGCCAGATAAAAACACATCACATTTTAATGGTCTCTGTTATTATCTGATATCATTTGGTATATCAAATTAACACATGAGCTAGTTCCATTTCATGGTGCTGTATCTGGGAAATTAACAAAATACCAATCACTTATCTGGATAAGATACATTTTCTATTCATTTCCATTAATCGGGGTGTTGTTGTTGTAACTGGAGTGTGAGCACTGCTAAGACTATAGCCTAACCTTAAATTAGAGGAGCCAGGCTACTTTCTAAAGGCAATGTGTTGTATTCTAGTTTGGGAAATGTCTGTTCTTGCAATCACATACCCGAACTTGTCCAGTGGTTGGATTTTAACAGTGAAAAATAGTTCAGAAGGATTTTTGAAAATCAATCAACTCTCATTCAAACCAGTGAAAGCCAAAAGGCACAGCTGAAAACTCTTTCGGTGAAAAGAGCAATCAAAGCGGCTGTTGTTTTCTCAGTTGGTCACAGTAGGGGGATTTTCCTTTCTTGTGCTTCCTTTTACAATACCACAGTCTATGTCCTTGCACTGCCTTAGCCACTGCTCTGTCATTCCACTCTGCCAGTATTGATTGCATCAAGTCCCTCCAAACGGATGAATGGAATAACCTTTCTCTTTGTATCCATTTCCTTTTCAACCGATGGCAGAAGCACAGAGGGGTGTGGGTAACGTCGTGCCAAAGAAACGAGGCGAAAGCATCGGCCCATGTGGATTCCTGCTCTACTGATCATGTGCATCGACTGCCAAGCTGACGGCAACCTCAGACAATCATCCTCATCCCCTCTCCCATCAACCTTGGTTTGGCCCGGCTGGCCACAGCATCCAAGGAATCAATCAGCATTGAGATATGGGCAGCCGTCACGGTGGTGACCAATTTTGGCATGCAAGACTCTGCCTTAATAGACAAAGAGACGTAGATCAATAGCCAATTTGGCCTTGGAATGAGGCTAGAATGGCTCAAGGAAAATTCATTTTATTCTCCTGTTCTTCGCCCGGAGAAGCCTGGAGAAGCATGATGAACATTCACGACTAGTACAGTAAAGAAGTGAATCATTCATCGGCTGTATACGGCTAACCTTGGCAGTCCAGATGAGATTGTAAGATTGCTTCTTTGTGATTTGCAGCTTTGGTATGTGCGATATATAATACGCTGGAGAAATGTCAAAAGTGCATTTATTTAAGTACTGCACTTTTTTTAGTACAATTGTAAAGAGTATTTCTGTTCGGTTCTACTCTTTATGTATATGACAGCTTTTAAGATTTGTAAAAAGAGGTAAAATCATCCAATATTTCATTATAAAAAGGCAAACATTAGAAAAAAAGTCAAAAACATAAATGCAAATTTGTGACACAGAACGTTTTATATTCTTTCCTGGCCCATTAATCATCTCCTGAACACTCAGAAGGGAACCACTGGACTGAATGACCTTCAGTAATTATATATGAATTAGACCGTTTTAACAATAAAATCCTCCTATTAATCCAATAATGTATAATAATACAGTCACAGGGGCAATTTTCCTGCATAAAGAATTCTTTTACTTTTAAAACTATGATCAGCTAAAGTACATTTAGCTGATCATACTTTTAATTGAGAAGGAATTTGAATCATACTTATAATGGTGTGTTTCTACATTTTGATATTGTTTCTTTACGTAAAATGTCCTAGTACCTCTATATATTAACACAAAATGATTAAGTGCTGAACTCACAGTCATTCCTCTCTTTCTAAAACCTTTCTCACTTTTTTGAAAGTTTTGTCACAATGTGAATGATCATTATGATAGTTGGGACTAAATGACAATAATTTGTGGCTGTGCATGAATGGACAGCGGCCTCTCGAGAGCATAATTGCAGCAGGAGCACATTCAGTCATGAAACATGAAGGGTTCCTCTTCTACCCATTCACTGCTCATAATTATAATGTGACAATTCTCTGCTTTGTTGTCATTTCCCCATTGAGATGCATAATAACTTTTTTTTTTCATTAGGAGACTGTCTCCATGGAGCATTATCAGGTGGTGATACTGCTCATTTCCAGCGTTATCAGCGGTGGAAACGGTGGCCTGCGGGCCCTGAAGGTGTTCACGTCGCCGTCCTCGGGCTGTCCTCGAGCATCCACGGCTTCACAGCAGTACAAAGGAGGGGATTCAATTATGAAGTGACACCTTGAGGCATGTAGCAAAACCACACTGCTTCAAAAGAGATCACTCAAATGTATCCTCTCCTTTTTTCTCTCTCTGTCTGCCTGCCTGTCTCACCCTCTATCTCAGTCTCTCTCCCTCAATTCAGTGATTTTTAGTGTGTTCGCTTTTAGAAAGCATAAAACCCAGATAAATGCGCATGTCTCTCACACGTAAAGGGGCTCCCAAGGTCATGATGCCCTGAATGTGACTGAGAACTTTTCCTTTGGATTATACAGTTTTATTGATTCAGAGCAATTAGTGCAGAACTGAAAGGATAACTCAGCCCACACAGCTGCATAGGTAATGAGGATTACTCCCTTCTTGTTTCCAGCAGTCAGATCTTCCACTGCATGGGGAGATGTGTTTCATCCTCTTTCCACTTTTTTGTAATAGTTGTTTGTCATTTTATTTAAGTTTCTCCTCTTTAGTTCTTTAGTTTTACATTCTGAGTTGTATTTTAATGATAATTCCACTGTAAACATAGACACAGTAACATATTCCAATTCTGCTATGTCTAAAGCTGGACTATGCAACATCATTCTTCTGGTTCCCTCTCATCGCTCTCATCAACTTTGTTTTTCAGTGAAAAAGCTCTGTAAACCTACCGTATGCTACCTGCCCAGCACAGAATGGCAGACAAACAAACTTGGCCTTGGGTAACTCTAACGTCCATAACAGCTGCCGTTACAACAGCCAGGAGCACTAATGTACAGCGGAATCAATCTTCTTGACAGACGACCACACAGAGGTTAAACAGCCGAGTTCCCCTACCAGTCAGTTAGAAGTGAAGAAGTCTGTCGGATGATGGATGAAACGTCTTCAAGTATCTTTAACCAAGTCCAGTTGCTATTGACTTTAACCTTCCTTGGACAGACAGACAAAGTTCACAACTAGCTGTTGAAGACACTGGAGCAATAGCAAAACAATGCTAAAGGAAAAGTGAATATTGGACTTAGATTTGGGGTTTCTCCAGGGGCGTGAGACCTCTGATGTATGTAGCAATTGTAAGTTACTTTGGAAAAAAGCATCAGCTCAATAAGTACATGTAAATGTAGATTTGGGAAGCCATAATCACAACTCGTTCCCAAGTAATCACATTTGGGCGCTCAGTCAGTACCTCTTGGCATCTCTTGGCATCTTGGCGTTTTTAACATACTGACAAGCCCTTTAGCATCATTGTTCAACGCACTGGGTACCTCTTTAGCATCACTTGTGAATGCCTAAAGTAGGCCTAGTATAATTAACAGAAAGGTCTGAGTAAGGAAGTGGTTGGGGTGGATGGGTGGTTCAGAAATCACACTTTCATCTAGCAATACCATACTGTTATCTTTCCTAAACCCTAACCAAACCGTGTCATTTCACAATGCTAACTGCTAATTTTATTTTGAAAGTCTAACCGGACGTTGCATATTAATTATTGCTAACATAAAAACTATACTAAAGGGGTACTCAGAGTATTAAAAAGCAACGCCAAGGGGTCTTGACCAAGTTTCCATACTGACCCATACTATAGTATTTTCTACTAACTGAAGTCTGCTATTACGGAAGCGTCTTGCTGTCATGGCAGAAAGAAAAAAACAGATAAAATATCTTGCTATAACAACAAACTTTTCATGTTATAACATGATACTGATCCGTTTTTTTCTTTCTACGATGGCAGCAAGACGCTTCCGTACGCTATTTTTACACTACTACTACTTTATATTCCATACGTGTGATTATATTCTATTTTCTTAAAGTGATGCCACTTCTGCTCTTCCAATTTCTGCACAAGGATCAATAGACTTTTAGTTTTCATCTTGTCTTTTCAGTTCTTGCGTTTCATTTCTGCTGAAACTGCAAATCCAAACCACACACACAGCATGGCTGTCTATTTCTGACTGAGATTTAACTGAATCAACCTTCCTGATGAAACCTGCTCTCCACTCCACCTTTGCTATACATCATAGTGACATGTTTTCAATCTTAAATTACCCAATGATGGATATCATCTGAAGAACCTGATGACTTTCGCAGCTCGGGGACAGTGGGACTGATTGTTCTTCCCAGCTCCTAAATCAATATAATATCATCCAATAGGCATACAATTGCACTGACAATAAAACAATTTGGGGAAGATGTACTCCAGCATTCAAATGCTTTCATTCCTAAACAAGGCGCTGTGTGTAGATACTCTAAATATCTGTTCATGTAAGCTTAGAATAATTGTTACAACCATTTGACTGGACACTGATAAATCAACTAAGATACCGAAAAACTATATATATCACACTGTCCAAAAAGGCTGGTATTATCCACCGTGAGGTGCTGAAGGCTAATGTTAGCCTGCTAGCCTCAAACCAAGCTTAATGACTTTGCAACACCTCATCCTTCACTGCTGTCGTAAATTCTACTGATTTCATTAAAGCCTCTGCGGAGATGAAAATCTTCACCCTTCATTCTGCTTTTGCAGGTTAACGCTCAGATCATTGGCATTACAGATGCAGATTCATTTAAATATTTTTCAAATCAGATGAGGAAAATATGCTCATCATGCCCCCCTGAGCTAATATAATATAAATGTTAATTAAGATTTGTGCAGTGAGCTGGGGAAATGAATATTTGCAATAAAGCAAATGCTCTGCAGCTTGAAACTGAATAAAGTATTAGGATGTTTTTATACTGTACATATATTATTTCAACTTTAACTGAGAATACATATTTAGAGATTTGAATATACGTGTAAGATGGCACATGAGTTATCACCCAAATGCTCCTTCTAAACATGTTGTAAATTTGGCCTGGCTCCAAATGATGTTTATTTTCAGTCACAATAATCCATGTGGTAGCCATTGTTGAGATAATTGAAAGATGTAAATCTATATGCATAATGCGCCAACAATGAGCTTGAAAATGAAGTAATAACATGATTTATTTCCCAAATGGAGAGAGACAAGCACAAATGAGTGAAATGACTCTGTCAGCGGCTGTAAACACACGCAAGTTGATGTGGCTATTGGCCAGACTTAGTAATAAATCTGTTTAAATTAAAAATATACACAAACATTTCTAGAGTGACCGACTGGCCAGCAGCAGCAGCAGCTACACCACCAGTGTTTTTAATCTATTTTTCATTTCCACACCTGTGAAAGTGAAAAATTCAATATTGCAGAAGCTTAACAGCTCCAGTGGAATTAAAATCCCGTAGTCGTTTTCATCCCAAGGCTCACTATCACGGCTGAATCTTCAGAAGTCATTTCTGTATGAATGAATAAACTCCAGTGCATTAAGCAGGGGTGAAAAGCTTTCTCATATATAGGTTAAACGGGAACAGCTGTGTGCAATCATGCCAGCCACTGGTGTTGTGGACTTAATACAGAGAGCTAATTGTGTGTGGCATTGCAGTTGGCCCTCATTAACCTCAATGCATTACTTTTTACTGTGGATAAATGGGGGGCCTTAAATTGGGCAGCTGTTGGTGCCCAGCTACCTTTACAGAGTCACTAACTGAGTGGAAGTGACACATTGAAACCTTTCAAGGACATTAATGTCGTAGTCTTACATGGAGAGGACATCTCTACTAACACACACACCCTGCAGAGCTCAGACTGGTTACCATTATCGTCTTTAAAGTCACTACAAACGAAAGTATTTGCTCTAATGTTGGAAATGTTTTGTTGCTTTTGGTTTTCTGTCTTTTAATAATAATGGTTGTTTATTGCAGCAGCTGTGGATTTCATGTTTTAGATCCTCTGCAAAACACCGTATGTTTTGAAATATCGAGCATGAATCAATTTTTTTTAAAGAACTGCACATGTTATTTTCACACATACCCTTGAGATCAGAGAAGTGGACTTGGACAGAAAGTTGTGATGAAATGGTTTTGAGGAGTAACCTATCCAACTGTGAAAAGACTGTGAATCACAAATTGAACTGACTTGCAGAATGAAGATTTCTTCTACTTACCAGCTTAAACTGCAGAAAAATGTTAGCCAATTGTCCATGCTGCTCTGCTGAGTTTTGCACATAAGTGCAGACTCTCCATAAAACAATGCCAACCCATAATCAGCCTTTAAATCACGTTGTGTGGTCCCAAGTGAAGCCGTAGAACAGGGCTGTTTGTTAACCTGACTGAGGGCGAGTGTAATGAGTTTGGAGACTACTGCTTGACCAGAGGACACAAGTGCAAATCCCATTTGTTCTGCTTATGCGTCCTTGAACATGACAGTGATTACCCAGCAGCTCTGCGTTGGAGCTGATCCTGAACTCTGACCTTATCTCACCTTGTTTTACTACCACTATCAAGAGGTTTTGTGTCAATTTTTAAAAAAAAATGTTGGTCAAAAACATGAATGGGTTTTCATGAGGGCTGTGTGTCAAGGAATGATCAATCTGTGGTTGATATTATTTATCTCATTTTCAGTGATACCTACTGTACTGACTGCCAGGTGAAAAACATGATTACAAATCTTAGTGGAATGTCTACATAAGAGCTAAGAAAAAGAAACATAAAAGTTTACAGCTTTTAGCATTTTTCAGATGATCCATTTCTTTGTATCATTTTAAAATTGTTTATTTAACTTAAAGCCTCTGAAAACTTGGTTTAAAATCTTATGTATTTCATTATAACATTCATGACTAAATATCATAATAATCATTATTTTTTTTGTTAAGATTTAAACACTTAAATTAAGTTTAAAATGCTCAAAAACAACCCATCAACTGCCATCAGAGTCAGGTTCAAATGTTACCTGATTGTTACAAAGAAGTACGTAAGTACGTCACTGGAGCCTCGCCCACTTCAAATCAATGAGAGAAGCACAGAGAAAACAAGAAAAACCGAAATGTCTCGTGAAATAACCCACATGCAAAACCACATCACTCCTGTCCATTACAGTTTTTTCTTATTGGCATTGTTCATGTTCTATGGGGATCCCCAGTGCATTACAAACAGACGCCGACAGGTCTTGACCATGCGTTCGATAGAATGCAGGTTGCATTCTATCAAACGGCCAGCAGGGGGCGACTCCTCTGGTTGCAAAAAGTCCAGTTCCATTAGAAATAATGGTAAAATAGCCTTACTTCTCCCCTGATTTATTACCTCAGTAAATACTTTCCTAATGAGTTTATGGTCTCAATCGCTAGTTTCATGTCTTCTTCAATACAACATGATGTTAATTTAGTAAATTATGGTCCTATTTAGAGGAAAATAGACCATAAAGCAGAGTATGCTTCAGGGTGGGATTATCTATGATTGACAACTTGTTACCATGACGACCTGTCAATCAGGATAGAATGATACACAGCAGTTAGCCACACAGTCTCGTCCAAATATGGTCATGTCCGGTGCCGCTGGTTGCAATAACTTAAAATGGCGGCGCCCTATCGGCCAAACTCAGGGCTTCAAAATGGCAGTCCACAAACCAACTGATGATGTCACGACTACGTCCACTTCTTATTTTGAATCTATGGTCCATATGTGACAAGTTTTTGTGAGAACATGTTGGACTGACCCCAATCAATCAATCAATCAATCAGATTCATCAAAGTAGTGTCCCATATTACTTCTTAAACAATTCTCAAACAAACAATTTGTTTAAAGCACACTCAACCTTCTCAGTTTTGTCCCAGATGTGGAACAACATCTTTTACAAAGGCAGTGAAGTGTGCATTCTTGTATTAGATATAAAGGGTGCATTCAACCACCATCTTTGCACCCATAACATTGCAAAATGGGTCTGAGGTGGCAACAAACTTGAACAAAAGGCTTGAAAAATATCAGAAAGTGGGCTGATGCCCGGAAGGTCACTTTCGAGTCCAGCAAGTGTAAGGAAGTGAAAACCACCTCTCTTCTTTGGGAGCACTAAAATCAAATTCAGAAACTATACAACTATGCAATGACAGAAAACTCTTGTGGACCAACCATGTGTCAAACATCTGAAAATGTGCCGGCCAACGTCTACAAAACCCGGGTCATCCTGCCTTGCCTGGATGAATGCCTCACAAAACACTCTAAGGCAGCCAGATATCATCCAGGAAAAGGAACTAAAGATCATTTGGAGGATGAGGTGGATGAGAACTCTAAAAGATTATGCCGTCACAAAGGTGAGCCGTCGCAGAACAGTTGCTGCAACAACTGTCCCTTTCAAGTTTCACACTTCCAACTATCCACCAGACATGAAAGCACTTCTACCCTCAGCTCACGTCCCTGGTCGAACTACTCAGAGGTTACCAACAAGCCATGCCTTGTCACTCCCCAGAGCTAACACCAAATGCTTTGACAGGAGCTTTCTCCATTCTGCTGTAACAACATGGAACAGCCTTCCTCCTGCTGTTTTCTGTGACATTACATCAAGTAGAGTTCAAGCCTTCAAGAAGAGACTGAATAAATACTTTCTCAGCATGGAACTGTAATCCTAAAGCTCAAGGACTTAATACATACACAACTCATATATATTCCTGAGTAGCTGCAGATCATTGATTGCTTCTCTGAATTGTGTTCATGAAGCTTGTATCTTTGTAAGCACACAAGAAAAAAAAAGCAAAACCTAGTTTTATTTAATAAATTCTCACTTTTTACACTGTACTGTTCATTATATACTTACCTAATACTAACTACTAATACCAATATGAATTTTAACAGCCTGTCAACACCGGGACAATTTTCCCATATATGCTGGTTCAAGAAGAGTGTAAAATATTGTTCTGGTTAATGTGGATCAAAATTAACTTAATTTACTTTATTGCTTTTAACATTAGGGACAACACACATTAAGTCAATCAATAAATGTAATGTAAATGTGTCAGATTTAGCCAAGATGCTAGTTTTCATCTGCAGTGCCTGGGCAGGTTGATACAAATACTAAGTATTTATGCTCACTTTAATTAACAGAACAGGAAACTGAACATGTTCACATCCAGTTCTGAACTTAAACAAGAACTTTAGATCACAAATGACTGTTTTGATTGGGTTGGTGTATTCTCATAATAATCTACAGTTATTAGTCAGGTATAAAATGGCCTGCCACGGGTTGACATGCTGCTATGGTCAGATTGTATTAGTTTCAGTGATATCCACTGGCAGCCAGCGAGACTGGTGTCATTAGAGAAATACAAAATGACAAGCTGTCGTTTCGGTGTCCAGTTGTCTGTTGACTGACATTAATTTGACATGTATTTAAACACTGTGTAGTGCAAATTGCTAAAGTGTCATTCTGATGGCAACTGTGGCACAAGCGCTGCATAATCAACTAAATAAATCATGATTAAATGAGTAGTTGCACTGAAGGAAGATGGTATGGTAATGGATGGATTTTTAAGTGGCACAAGTGAATGACGCACCAAATATTTACATACTTCTGTAAACCACCTGTTAGTAATTATCATGTCTGAATTTATGTGCAGCACTTTACAATAAAGCCAAAAGGTTTCTTTGTCCTTCAGTTCATATTTATTTGTAAAATAAAGTGTTGATCATTGAAACATTTGACTAGTTAAATATATGACACAAACATTTTATTGACTTATAAGAACACAAATAGTTATCTACAATGACGATGAGTTTTCTAGCCTTACAACAGTTGGAATATAGACCATTTTTTTTTAACTGAAAATACAAAGTTACAGTAAACATGCCTTTTGATAAAAATATCTTTACAAAAAAATGTACATTTCTATACAACAGTTGTCAATTACACATCTCCACAAGCCCCACGATTCTGGTTAAAACCTGCAACGATTCCAACAAACTGTCAGTATATTATTTCAGCATTATTTTAAACTTAATAAAAATTTTCTTTTAGTCTATTGATATTTGAAATAAACATGATAAGGACTATTTACAGGGCAAAACAAAAGTATTGAGCCAGAAATGTCTAAAAGTGACCCAGATAAAGTACAACAGGTAAAAGCAATGAGGTGGGTTTTTTTGTAGTATTTTTGCAAATTTTTTGACACATCACCATACTGTGCATTGATTAACAGGTTACCAGCAAAAAAGATTAACATGTAGCAGAGCCATTTTCCTTAGACATGTTTTTGGATACAAAAATAGTGCTAAATATTACACATTATCGTCATTCACCAGACACTTATTTTCAATGAGCTGCAGGACAGATGTTTTATTTAACGTCTTTTTTCGGCCATCACTGCCAGGGTTGACTCTTGTGTTCATGAAATTGTGCAAGGTGACCATTGCTTCACATTGAATTAAATCTCTGTTTAAAAGGTCGGTTCAGCCAAATCACATAACAGTAATAGTTCCTTATTTACCCCTGGTGATTTGGTTTTATTTGCCAAGGTTTTGTGCTAATAAGATATAATACCAGTGAACAGACTTTCATTTATGGTGTTCAGAACTTTAAACAATTACAAATATAAAACTATAAAACCATTTTCTACCCAAGTTCAAATAGAATAGTTACAACTGTCAGCAGAGGCATGTGTGGATTTCCCGGAATAATTTGGATATTGTTTCTGAAATTATCTTTTCAAATCCCATTTTTTATGCTTCAAGTGCGCATCTCGTTTACCTTGATTGTACGGGGGAGGCTACACATCTCAGGGGCTGATATCCCAAAGCCTGTGCAAATAAAACCACAATTCCTTGCTTGACTAGACACCACTAAGCTTCGTGAGGAAAATGAATTTTTTTTTGTAATTTGGATGAAACAACTTATTTAACTACCAACAGCACTGAATCAAATGATTCAACTTTTTCATAAATTCAGGATTTCTAATGCTATTCAGTAAGTGTAAGAATAAAGTTATTCCAATGACAAGAGGCCTGTTTGCTTTCAGGCGGTCACATCTACTTTTAAAAGAAAACATCCTCAGGAGGAGTTATGACGCGGTCACAGCTGGATGTTCATGCTTCAGTCTGATTGAAATTTGACACTGAAACTGCGAGTCTCTCCAGTGTCCACCCAGGCCTCTCATTCCAAAAAATATTGACTTGCTTTTCACCATACAGTGTAAGTGAATATTACCAGGTGAAATCCAGTCTGACTGAACGTTTAGCATTGTTAGCAACTACAGCTAATATATACCAGGTGTGTCAGCTGATGGCTCAGAATCATGACTTACATCAGCACTATTAAACTTGTTTAAATAGTGGTCAAAAAGCTTTTTCAAAAATGACTAAAAAATGACTGAATTGTTGGCTAATCATCAGCCTAACTGATGCTACTGACACACTTGCTGCATAACAGCTATAGTTTCCCACACCTACCTCCTTCTGAGAATGGCTTTAAAGTAAAACTTAAAGCCTATGTCACTGGTAAATTTGTGTGTTTTGCACACTGGGGAAAATGGGCAAACATTATGTTATTAATTAACAGTAAAACATGCTGATATCCAGTCACTGGTGACACAATTCACTTTGCGGCAATTTATTTAAAATGAGGTTAATTATAAATCACTCAGCAGAAGCTCAAGCTGCATTTAAATTTTCTGAATGTTAGCAGCTCCATATGGCAGCAATGTAACAGACTAATCTGAACTGGTAGCAATCACGTACATCATGTTAGTATACTGCACCAAATGAGTGCAATCATCTAATGCTGAGCCGCTCTGCTTTGTGTCTGACCACAGTTTGTACTTCACTTTAATTGGCATTTTATTAAAAGATTAATGGAATGCTGTTTGTATTATCTCACCACTTACTTCGCTTGTTTTAAGAGACTGGACATTGTGTCACCTTAGGTTATTCCACATTTATTCAGAAATGTAAGCGATCTGGATCACACACTTAGATAAAATCAAAGCCTCTAAATCCATAACATACAACTTCCGCTGTTTCCAAAAACCTCGCCTCGCTCCCTTGCCTGCATAAGACAGAATCAATGCAGGATGCAGAGGGAGGTAGAAGAGGAGAAGAGAAAGGGCGTTGGCTCCTGAACAGCAGCAGTCCATGTTGGGATGCACAAGCTGAGCAGGGAGCAGCGCATTGAGACGTTGGGGCACGGCTCCCTGGCAGGAGGCCTGCGCCAGTGTTGGCTTTCTACCACAGGAAGCTCTTTCTGCTTCTGAAACTTGGCAGGAGTAGGAATATATGATGGAACAGCCCCACAGGGCATGTGTGTGATAAATGGATAAAGCTGGATAAAGTTATGCTCACAGCTATTGGCTTATGTATGAGTCAAATCCAAACCAGACAGCACCGATGTTTCATTCATTTTCTGAATACCATACTGCTGTCGCATGGTATTGTTGACTGTCATTTATTCATTTGATTTTTGAGTAACAACATAAATTCACTGAAAAACAGCGCAAACACATTTCATAAAAAGCAGCAACAATTTGATCATCAACGGCATGTTCCCTTCATTTCACGTAATTCAATTTATAAATCAGAATAAAAAAACATTCATTTACTTCCTTTTCCGTTTTATTTTTTTCAGGAACAGGAGTAGCGTATGATACTGTCAGCCTCTTGCAATGAAATATAAATTGCACAGAACATCCATGAGGAAAACTCAGGCCAATGCATTTAAAATGGGTCTTGGATACATTTTCTTTAGAGAGTGCATCACATTCGTTTTGCGCTGCACAGTTGGGCATCTTAATGTAATTCAGGAGCTCTTGAACGCAACTTACAGTCCAGAATGGGTGTCTTGATCCTTCAGAGAACCATATTCTGTCTCTCCAAGGTGATGATGAATTCTAATACCAGTGACTGGGGATTTCTGCTGCCTCATCCTGAAGTGATAAAGGAGAAAACTGATGAAAACACATTATAGGACTGTTGTCTCCTCCTCAAATATGGTGGCTATTTATAATGCTGTAAATCTGACGAGGATTAGGCTGAATTTTAAAGCTTGTGTGTTTTGAATGGCCTCAGAAATATCTTGGGAAGTGCAGAAATATTTGCTGGTAGCTGGAGCTGCCTCCCTAATCCTTCTGGACATGACTTATTTGAGGTTCTTCTCACACTGATTTTCTATCCTTGGTCTGCGCGCAAAGTAAAACATTCACATGTCCACCACAACCTCAAGTGGGATTTTTAGGTTTTTAAATCTATGTGCTGTTAGGAGGTTTTGTGAATCGTCTACTGATAGAATTTTTAAAACAGCAGACATATAGAGAGGAAATGGAAAACTGCAGTGTAACATGTGGTCACTTAAGAGGTGGATTGAACTGGGACATCAGACGCCTTGATGGGCAGATGGAGAAAATGTGCGGCGTTAGCTGTGAACATTTTAGCTAGGACTTACATTTTTTTTTTTTATAGTGGTGTTCATTTTAACAGATTATTCCAATTTGAGTAAGTGAATAAAAACAAACTGTAGCATTAAAGAAGAAAGAATTACTGGTTTTGTTATAAGCCTCATTCATTTTATTTATTTATTTATCAGCTTCACTCAACAGTAACTAATCAATAGTCAATATTTTAAGTCGGCTATCTTTTGTGTTTATAGGTTATTGGTAAGTGCTAAAGTGCTGTCAACCACTTAAACCTTCTTCTGGTTTGCTACAGGATTTTAGCATTTTTAGCAAAAACAGTTTGACATTTTGGGAAATACGCTTATTGGCATTTTACAGATTAAACATGGTGTGTTTTTAGTGAGCTTTGCTGGTAAACAGATTTTCTCACCTTTGCACAGAATCAGGGTAGCTGTTTCTCCCTGTTTTCAGTCTTTATGCTAAGCTAAGCTAACCATCTACTGGCTCTAACTTCATATTTAGCTACAGACTTGGCAGTGATATTGATCTTGTAATCTAACTCTCAACAGAAAAGCGAATAAGCGTACTTCCTGAAATGTCTTACTGTTGGTTCTAGTGATTTAAGCTAAACCTCAACAGTGAAGAGTATTTCAGTAAACAAGCAAGTGAATCCAGCTTCTGATAATCACACTGCACTTGCATGCCATAATGACTGTAATACCAGCTACTTTTAAGCTGCCAGAGTTTAGGAATGAATGGGTCTGTAACCACTAGGAGTAACATATGATGTGTATGATTTGTGTTTGGCATCACTTTTGGCCGTGTCGTCGATCTAAAACACAACCAACTTAAAAGCCATAAACATTAGAAAAAGCACGAAGACTTAAATGTTATTAGTGAAAACATGAATTAGAATGTCTTTCTTTTTGCTGATAAAAACTAACAATCAAATGACCAAATTTCTGTCAAAAAGACTTATTGTTATTAATCAAAACCAGGTGCTGAAACGAACACTGCTTTACAGTCTCTAATGAACAAAGTCACTTATTGGATTTTCCTTTGCTCACCAATCAGGGGCAAAAGAAGACTGTAACAGAGATTAACTCAATGTTACATCAACAGTCTGCGACTCATCATACTCACAGCTAAGCATCCCCGCTGTGAGGAGCCAGCCAGCACTGAGCCAACTGATGATGTGGCTGCATCATTACCCACACCCTGAGAGGCGAAAGGCAGGAAACTCTTTACCTTGGGCCTCACCATTCAGACCCCCTTCCACACAATTCAATTAGATGAATGTTGTTTATGGGCAGTTCTGGCCCATTGGAATGCCATTTTTGCTCCCTCTGTTGAATTCGGCATTAGTTGCCCTTCAGTGAAGCTGGTCTGCCAAATGTCAAAGAGCTTATGACTTAGGAGATGATTAACGGATGTTTAGAGATGCTCAAGGCACAGTTCAGTGGTTACAGCTTTTAACGAGGACCCGGTGTACGGCCTTTAATGAGGACTGGCTGCAAGAGCCTCCAGGAACTTTAGCAATCTTGTAGAACAACCTCACAGCTGCTGTAATGGACACTTGAATTAAGCAGATATCCAAAGCTCTTACCTGGTCTCAGTTGTCAATATCCGATACATGGTTCTCTATCTGAAAAGGAGAGAGAGGAAGCTGAAATCAAGGATAGGCTTTAGAGTTTTAATTTGAACACACAGGTTGTATTGAATCTTTTCTAAAGGTCATCGCTGATACACGCTCAACGAGAACAGCCACGGCAACCTGCCGAACGGTTTTTGTGGTACATGATCACGATCTGCAATCAATGTGACCTTGAGGAAACAAATAAATCTCTTCCACCACGTCTCTGAAAAATAATGTCTCCTATTAGCGAGAGCAGCAAGCTTTCTTCAAGGATAGCACGCCTATGCTCACCTGGTTGATGGCTAAATATAGCATAATAGAGAGGTCAAAAGCATGGCCAAATTGCATGGCTGAACCCAGATGAAACCAATTACTTTGATGTCAGTGGTTGAAAATGAAAAACTGTGCGGTGGGAAATATAACAGAGCGGCCATATGGTTTACTTAATACTGCTGCAAAATGATGGGAAATAATGTTTTAATTGCTGTTCATTATGTTCATATTAAACTAAAATATTATTTCATGAAGTTAAAGGGCACAAACATTTGAACACAGCAGTGAAAAGAAGACATAATTACATATTTTATTTTAAATGCTTCAATGAGATTAGGTTTTTATTATGCAAAGCACAAAAAGGATGAAAACCATTCCTTTCAGTGAAAATCAAGTAGGATGCCAATGTGCCATTTCTGACCTGAGCGCCTTCATCGGAGACCAGTTTGTTTATAAAGTTCAAATTCAACACAACATCTTCCAGCCAATTTTCTCTTTGAACACATGGTTATTGGTCATGTGGGCTACATTAGTTGAATCAGTTTTGAGCATTGATGGTGTAATAGGTAGGTATGATGAATGCCAAACATTCCCTAGTTCTAGCTTCTCAGTTGTGAAAACTTGCTGCTTTTTTGTCTTACATGGCAGTAAACTGAATATGTTTGGGTGTTGGCCTGCTGACACATGCAAGTTGATCACAATTTACTGGCATTTTAAGGGCCAAACACACCATTAATCCATTAACTGATAAAAAAATATATCATTTATTGCAGCCCTGCATCAAACATTGGTTACAAACATTAAACCCTGTGTAGGTAAAAGACATTACTTGTAGTAAAATATAGGCCAATTAAACTAGTGACTATGGTAGAAAAAGGTATTTTAACCACATATTGTTAAGGTGGCAAGAACGAATAACCTTCAGGCAAACATTTGCTGGTTCCAGCTTGACATTTTGTTCAACGGTTGGGCCAACAAAACAAGCAATTTCCAGATTTCATCTTGGGATCTCGGAATTTGCAATGGGCTTCTTAAAAAAATGGACATTGTATAGATAGACATCCACAGATCAGCCTTTTTTCTGGCCGTTTCTATACTTATGCTACATCTTCAGTGACCTTGTGAAGGAAAACCTCTTTATTCTGTTCTACATCCACCACTTCACGGTCAGATCCACACCAGTCCACGCTGGTCTGATCTTGATTCCTCCGCTATAATTATAGCCTGTAAGTATGTGTGAGCCTGTGCCTGTGTGTGGGCCTGTGAAGAGCCTTTCTTCTACTGTTTGAGCCGGGGTCAACAGGGAGAAACTGTCAGTCCAGGCGCCCTCACCATTCACTCATGTGAAGCCCCGCTCGCTCAGATCTGTGGCCATGAATAATTCTGGAAAATTAACTTTCAGAAGGCGAACACTGTCTGCCCACTTGAGATCTCCCAAAGTGCCTTGCTCTCTCTCTCTCTCCCTCCCTGTCAGCCCTGTCAACTGTTTCTCTTACCAGATGGTGGCTGCCCTCCTCATCGTAGTCGTCCTCGCCTCCATCGGTCATCTCTCCCGCCTCCACGTCCAGCGCCCCCTCGCCAGCCTCCTCCCCAGAGTTTTCTGCCGTCTCTGACACAGACTCCTCATGCAGGGAGTCACAGTTGTCCTCATACTTTCTCTGGGCCTCTGAGCGAAAAAGGAGGGCACAGACATTGCACACAGGAGTGTGATCACACTTCGCAAAGTGGTAGAAGAGTTTCTTTGACTGGCCTTTTCTCTTTTCAAACTCAGAAACAAAGCAAAGTGCCACCCCCACCAGTGAGTCTGCACTGAACTATACACAACTAGACAGAAGTCTATAAGTAACATAAACCATGTCAATACAAAACACTTTGTAGTTCGTTTTAGTCATCCATCGAACAGAACAGACACACTCTCATTTTAACCAATGCAGTGGTAGAAACCAGCTGCACAAATTCTTGAATTTAACTCAAGCTTTACAAAGGTGACCACAACCAGAAGCTTCTATTCTTAGCTTTCCACTTAACACAGGTGAGTACATGACTGCATGAAGTGAGTGTGGACACTGATGGAGGACTGCAGCTGCTCATGAGCTGGTTTTGCTGTGTAGGCAAGGTGTTAGTAGTGCTCTATGCTACGCAAGGCTAAAATGTCTGGATACATTAAATGCTAGAATTTTTGAAGATAAAAGTGCACTCAGAAGAAACAGCTGTGATGTGCTTAATCAGAAAGCAAAGTAAAATTTTAATCTTATGTCATTCATATGAACGTGACCGTTGGACTATTTATAATTATTTTCCCCAAACAGCCAACTTACCAACTTTGTTAGCAGTGACCTAGCTAGAAACTGACACATTGACTAAGTCTGTGGGAGTGTTTCCGTGTGTTTGTGGTCAGAACTCACCAGAAACTCCAGTTATTTGTTAGTTTCCACTATTCTGTCATCCCTGCACTTGCTACCTGTTTTTAAAATTGGTCTTACTGATGCCATTAAAGTTATATTCAAATACAGATGGGAGAGACCAAAACATATCCCGTTTAAAAGCCCAGGAAGGCTGCATTTTTATGGTAAATTACCTTGTTAACTGGCTCTTTTAGCACATTTTGGTGCTTACATTTCTGCATCCCGCTAGCTGCTGTTAGATTTAAACCATTTCCTTCTGACCAGAAAACCTTCATCATTATTAGCTCTACAGTCTAGTTTAGTTTTCATTCTCACTCTGAACAAATCAGACAACAGTTTGCCTGGAGGACGACCAAAACATGGTGTGATTTATTTGGTGACCAACTGTCATGGAGTTAAAAGATAAAATGCCTCAGAGTTTGAAGAAAACATTGCAAACATGCACAACGAAACATGAAATCTGAACGACCTTCACAGTGAGCTGCACTCCGAGACTGTCCTGTAGTGTAGGGCATCTATAAAGACCTCTCATATAAACTGAGTCAGCGTGGCGTTGACATCTGTCTATGTTATGATGGAGAGCTCTACTGCTCTTATCTCCCACAATGTCACTAAGACTTATGGCCAGCGTGTGTGCCCTTAATTTCCCTTCCTCCGTGGTTGGTTGTCCTTTTCCCTTTTTTCTCCCGGCTAGCTTTTGTTCTGCTTCTCACCAGACTCGGCTCTCTGCTGCTTCTCGATCTTCTCCAAGCGTCCCAGCAAAGAGTCGATCTTCATCTTGATCTGAGTCAGTTCCCGTTTAATAGTCTGAAGCTGGTCCGTCTTCACTGCTGAGGAACAGAAGGAGATTCATTTATAGCTACTTCAAGTTGGGTTTAGTTTGTCCTAATTTCATGTGTACACTCATTTTAACGATGCCGCTTCATACAGTTTACTACAGACTGCATGCTGTCATCTGTTAATACTCTTCGCTTTTAGTCTTGGATATCATATCATCACTCTGAGTCACACTTTCCTCAGGGAAGAACATCTCGAGCTGGCCAACAGTAAAGTTATCCTGCTGAAATTGTGGACCTGCTGCTTTCAATTTGAAGATTAGTACATGGCTTACGCCCACCACGCTGTGCAGTGCTGCTCAAGTTTTGCTCAATAATGCCAGTATTTGAACAAGCTGTATGTTATCTTTCAGTTGGCATTACATGATTAAATAAAACATGGGGAGCGTTTACACTTTAAGACAGTATCTGGTTGGTGCATATTATAAATGGCAGCTATGTGTCCTTAAGTTATAAGCCATTTAATAGCCATGAAATGTATGAATTAACATTCTATTGGTACCTCTCTACAATAAAGTAGTTTTCATTGTTGGAGTCCACCATTTCCGTACTAGATGCAAATTGCCTTCACATGTATGAGGGAAATTTTGCAGTATGTTAGTCCAGCATTATGGTTTCAAATATTATCTAATTAATATCAGCCTCACGATTTACTGTTAACTCTACTATAGCCATATTAGAGCTGTATTAAGTCATTGTAACGCAAAGTGATCCTACTGTCCTACTCTTGCTGCTTCACATAATAATCCAATAATAGAAACACAGAGTGGCTTTCATTTTGAAGCAGTCCCAGGAATGTCTTTATATCTTTGGTCATAAATCCGCCCACCTTCTGTATTTCTGATAAAGTAGCTGCTCATGGACTGATGAGAAACCACAGGTGTCACCAAATCAGCAAAGATGGAAATCTTATGGATTTTAAATTAAATTAATAAAACAGCAGCAATTTCTTTGCGTGATTTTCAATGGATTTTTGAGTTTGAAGGATTCTTTATAAAAGTTTAACCTTGTAAAAAGAACTATGTATTTAACTGGTCCCTACAGAAATGAACTACTATACAAGTTTACATTCTCAGGAAAATATAATTACTAAGCTTAACTGCTGCTTAACTGTAAACTGCTGGGTCTTCAATTGGTACACTTGCTTAAGTGAATCTAATTAATTGGTAGAATAGTCTTTATTCAGCAGGTCTGCTGAACGCACATTTTTTAAAATTATTCTAAAGACAAGCATACAATCTAAGACATGTTTCTAAATATAAATTAATATTTCACTCGTTTAAAAATATTTTTGCAGCCTTTTACAGAAAATTGACAGCTGCTTATGAACTTAATGCCAAATTCAATTCCTAGGATATGTTACTGTTATTCCATAAAATAAATCATTATCAAACTGTGAGTGACTAGAACACTAAGATGTATTTAAAAAAAACAAGCATACCATTGTGTTTCAGTCGCATTCTGAAATTTTATACACTCACTGCAACTTTGTCTGATCATTGCCTCACTAACAATACTGCATGAGAAACAAGGGGCACAATTTGCCCTCCCACGGCTTCTGTTTACTGCCTCATGAATAATTGCTCTCCCCTTCCTGCTTTGCTTTGGGTCTTACACTCAGTGTTCACTCTACAATACATTTCTCAGCTTTGGGTAAATGAAGTGTAAGCGTATCATGTCAAAGTTTGAGTCTTAACCTTGATATGTCATATGCTAATAACATCCGCTGGAAAAAAAGAACATCTAAAAAAAGGACGTCACCGTTAATTCAATGTGGCCCGTCTCACGGTTGCTGAAATGTGTACTCCTTAGCAGCTTGAACTGAGCAGATTAAAGAATTTAGACCATAAAGTAATAAGATAATCTTATTCCTTAACCCTCGGCAGCTGAAATGTGTCATCTTTTTGAGAGGAGGGGGGAAAACAGGCACCAGAAGTTGAGGAGAAAACATAAAATTCTCTTTGACACCTATCAGATTTTGTCAGGGCTGGAAAGAGGATGGATGAGCGCTCGGTAAACAAACCCACGAGTTCCTGTAAAGCTTGAGCCGGAAAATCCGAGGCAGGAGACATGCACAGAATCAAAACATTACTTGTCTGGTGTCATGTCTGCATGAAGCTCTTTAAGTTAGTTTCTTTGATGCATATTTACACCCACGCAATGCAGAGCCCCTCCTACAGAATGCCTGTGCACTATTATGTATGTATGAGCATAAAAACATGCAAAAAAGATAACGATCTACGGCCAGAGAAGACGTCAGTGCCTGATAGAAAAATTCTCACTTATTAGCTAGATTCCTTAAAAGACGGTATTTTAATCTTTCACCAGCATTCATGCTGAAAAACAACACATGCTGCCCAGTTAAGATCCAATGCATTCTGAGTTGTATTTGTCAATGCTGCATCCAAATGGAGCAGGATGATTAGGTATGCATGAGAAAGAGAGAGAAAAGGAGTGTAATAATGCCAGAAGGAAATGTGTGTGGAAATCACAAAAGTGAATCTCATGTTGTTCTGGAAAGCAGCCAAAGTTACAGAGAAGCAGGAAATCGACCTTTCTGGGGTAGTGGGGGGGGTGTATAAATGATATCTCGATGGTGGGACACGCTGAAGTGTTTTTATCCACTTTGCAGTATCACCTGCATCCAATGTGTACAGGCCGACTTCCATGAATGAGCACACATCTACTTATTCTAACAATATCTGGGCTCGCTCTGGCCAGCTTACTGGTCGTCCTTTGATGATAAGAAAGTGTAGAACAGTTTCTAATTTATCACCGCCTCCAGGCCTTTTTTCGTTTTGCGCTGTCAGTCACATGAGCTGCGGAGAGAAAACATACACATCCTAATCCAACATTGTTTCATCAACGCAGAATCTTGAAATAACCCGGGCGAAAAAAAAAGATAGGGAAAAAAAGCCATTGTTATTTAATAAGCATTAGGAAAGATTTAGGGAATGAGTAATGGATCTAATTTTAGGACCTCATGATGAACTGCAAAAATGATATCTTGGGGATAGTGAGGATCTCTTGAATCACTGGTCTGTGAAGATTAAACCAGACAAAGAGATTTGGGGCTGGTGACGCCAACGTAAAAAAAAAAGTTACCACCAGACATGGAAACATTACTCACTCTGTGAGCCAGGTTTTTAAAGGCACAATAAAAGAAGCCTGATTTTTAAACCATTTTTAATACATGTTCATACACTGATTTATGCCTACATTACAAAAGACACCTGTACATGATGTGTCTTGTGTGTTATATATCATTATCGGGATACTTTTTAAAAACCCCTTAACAAGCAGCAGCCTGAATCCAAGCACTTGTTACATGATTGCACATGTTACATGTTTATATCATTTGAAAACCTCATGATTCTATCAGTATAAACCATTTTGAGATCCTAATATTAGTGCAAACTTTTTAAAATGAACATATTCAAATTTTAGGAGCTGAAACCAGTGGTCTATTGTTTTGACTAATCCTCTAGTTCAGTATCACAAGACAGTGAATAAAAACTACTTTATTTTGGACATTTCAGTTTTGAGCTTGTAATAAAAAGGATGCTTGATAAACTGTTTACATTTTACATTTACTTTATTAGATGACAGCTGAGGAAAAGAAAAAGAAAACACTGAGGAGTACTACCCATCTTACACACCCTACAGTCAACATGTGGTTATTTAGAAAGGGTTCGCGTGATATTTTTTACAATTGTGTCCCATTCTCATTGCAGCCTGTCACTTCATAAAATACAACACACCTAAAGATAGATTCATCATTCACAGTCTTTATTTAATAGAAATAACTGCCCGTGTCATAAAGTGACAATCAGCTTTGTCCGTCAAAGACGGTTTAAAGTGAACAACACAAATCTATCCATCCTCATGATGCTGTTTCTTTTTTCTCCCTCAAGTGACTGATGACTTGTACAGCCCAAGTGGTTCAAACTGCCCACACTAAACCACCGTGTTGTTCGGACAAGCTAACCGTATTTTGCTGTCCAATCTATCTAGGCCAAATTCAAAGCAAAGAGTGATTTTTCACAGCACTGGCAGGGGCAAATTAGTCTCCCAAACGTAGAGCCACACTGCTTAGACAGAGGAGAGAATTCATTGACTCTGCCCAAAAAGAGGATGGGAGATGGGCTTTTTTTTTTTCCTTCTCTGTAACACCAACTGCAACTGGGTCCTCCTGACAGACCTCACCAAGCTGCTCGCGCTGATAACAGCGGCCTAGACAGGCAACAATGAAACAAACACTGTAGCCAATTACACAGGCTACAGATAGAGACTTAACGTTTAGCAAATCATAGCTGACCACAGCTCCACAGAGATGGCCCCAATCTCACATTAATTACATTTAGGAGGTTATAATGCATCACCAGTTAATCAGAGGACCAAATGAGATCCAGATGGATCCTGGGTGACAGGAATAGCACTGTTTGCTGTCTGAGTGCTGCTCGCAAAGCTCGAATTATATTTGTGTTTGCGATTTAGTGTTTTGCTCTACATTGCAACGTGGCATGTACTGAGCTGCTGGAGTGAATTAAATAGCTTTTTACAGTGGCACAGCGCAAGTAGTGCAGCTGAATCATGCCGCCGCCTTTTTCTCTCAGAGCAATGGTTTTGAGATTTGCATTAAGCCTTTGGTTCTTTGAAAAGGACAGCACGCCATTAGCGTAATTAGGCAGTGCTCTTTTGAAAAATAAAAATGAACAAAGTAAAAAAAAAAAAAAACTCTGGCTAGTCCAGGGTGAAAACAAGTAAAAAAGCACCTTATTGTACGTACGTTTGAGCCCGGAGGAGGAGGAGGATGTGGGAGGTCTGGAGGATGAAGAGGAGGAAGAGGAGGATGTTTTGATGGGGAAGGAGGTTTTCCCACGGCGGGAGGAAGGAGCGAGCACCCTGGAGCGTTTGAGGGGGATCACGGCTCTGGGTGGGGGGGCCACTCTGCCATGGTAGTCAAACAGCCTCAAGAAAAGAAAAACCCATAATATTAGACTTCTCTTCTTACACTGTTTCTAGTCTCTGTCTTTTATAAGAGGCCCCGTACCATTCAGAAAGAGTTCATCTACTAGAGCTAAAAGTTTTTTTTCCTGTTATTTCACCATCACCTCTTTCTAAAGCCTATTATCTGTTCCCAGTATTGTATTTCAAGATAGATTTTCTATGAATTTCTCTTGGGCTCTTCCTCTCAAATGGCACACATCAAACAAAAGGCAGACATTGCAGTTCAAATCTAACAATATCCCAATATCTTTCTGTACCTATCTGGGCCAATACATGCATGTAAATAATCCCTTCGTGTATATTTGTGAGAAGAAGATAAAAAGAAGAGGGTGCTAAATGTCAATTGAAGGTGTCAGCTATGACTGTTCTCAGTGACAGCAGACGTCTGTCACGGCTCTCAACAAGCTGACATTTAGAAAATGTCTCTGCAGAAATGCACTCTGATCAGTGGCGGATAAATGAGAGAGAAAACAAGTGTTTCTTCATCAGCATGTTTGAGTTGCATGCTTGATCTGTTCAGCCATTTTGACAAGTTGACTATTTGAGGGTGCCTCTGTGGGAAGATCAGTGAATTACATCCGACAAGAGAAACCTTTAATGAGGAGGAGTCGTAAACTCTAAAGGCAAGCCCTACTGACTGTTTGCCAAACCTCTCCCTTGTATCATGATTGTCCAATTCGTAACTAGGCACGCCAGGTCTGTCAAGCTCTGGATTTCTCCACATTACTAACATCCTGAAAGGCTGTTTCAGTTTGAAAAAAAAGGACTGAAATGAGACACAAAGCACGACATAGAAAGTAAGCTATATCATACACATAATTACCTTATATTCTTATCATACCTGCAATAACTAATTAGTTCCACACTGCAAAACAAGAATAGTGCTTTTTCTTTTTATTTGTGTCTCCAATATGGTGAGGATGCTAACTTTTGGCCTGGAACATGTGCGTTTTAGCTTTTAGTACAAAAACTATTTATGTAGCTGTTAAGTGTATATAGTAAGGACCCCTTTTTTAAAAGATTCTCATTGTAAAAAGTGTACTCAACCACATCAGCTTACAAACTAACGTTAGCTTAGTTAGCTAGCTGGCAACATCTAATAAAATCTGCTAGCGAGTTGCTGGCTAGATATGAGAAGCCCTGCTTTTGCCTACCTCTGTCTGAATAAAAGACCTTTTTTTTTAAAACCCATGCATTTCAGTGTTAAAATGTGCAGTGAGAGAACAGAAAGCTTGACAGGCATAGCAACATTAGCTAAGGTGGATGACGCTTGGCTGACAGTCAATTGGGCCGTTGCGCCAAGCAAAAGTTCTTCTTATTTTATTACTCAACGAATAGATGAAATAATAAACTAAAATCATCGATAGCTGCAGCCCTAATGTGAATGATACATACCTGCTGTAGAAGTCGTCCCTGTAGTACTCGTAATCAAATTCATAACCACTATGACACAAACAGAGAGATGGAAGGGGGAGGAGGATGACAGGGAGAAAGAGATGCAGAAAGAGATACAGAAAGGGATGGGTTGTATTAAGGGGAGCCATTTTGGATCTGTCAAAAGTAAGCAGATCAAACTCAAGCTGTTTTGACCAGAATGCACATGCTCCAGTTTATGCCTAAAGCTCAGAGCAGGTTAAGCAGCAAGCCTAAGCCATGCTGGCATACAAAGACCACACATCAACAACAACAACAACAACAAAAAGTTTCAGAGAGGATATACAGTCAAAGAATGAAAGAAAAATCTTTTCTTAGACCCTGGAGGGGAAAATCCATGTTAAGTACCCACTCACGATGGCTAATTTAGAATTCAGAGAAATAAAATAAAGAGAAGAAGTGCAAAGAAGGAGCTGTTTTGAAATGTTGCTATTCTCACAGGAATTTTAAATAGGATTAATGCATTATTATTTCAATTTAGAGTTGTGTAGTGTTGGTTTTTGCCTCTCCTGCGCCTGTTCCCTAATTACCACATTAGGCTGTTTTCAGCTGCAGCTATAAAATGCAAATGAGGGTTTATATTAACACAATGCACAAACTAATAAATTAGTAAAATAAGATGTGCAATGCAACAAACCAACAATTCAGGAAGGTAGAATTTGGTGGGAACAGTACAGAGTACACAGAAAAAGTGTCCCAGTGAAAAGAAAAAACAAAAAATCATGCCTCACATTAGACTGCAGTAAACAAGCACCGCTTTGATCTGTTTGTGACCAGGAGATGTGTACGGGGCAGAAAATCAGGGTCACGCTTAATGAAGCTTATACAACAGCATCTCCTTTGAGCTTTACAGGCCCGTGCTGAACAAACTACGGTCAAGGCTCGGAAATGTGAAGAGCCTTAAAAACTCAATTAGAAATTCAAGTTTCAAAAGAAAAAAAAAGAAGAACATATTAGGAATCCTGATACTGGAAATATTACTCCACATTTACATCAGCGGGAGCAGCAGGATGCGAAAGATATTTATGGCAAAAGCTGCACATTTGCATGTCAGGAAGTATCTTGTAAAGAGGGCAAATCTTACCTATAAACAGCTGAGAGCGGCCGTTTGGAGCCTGCTTTAGGCCTGTATGGCTTCGGCTCACCTGCCATGTTTATGTCTGCAAAAATACACAAACAGACAAGGAAATTGATTGTCAGTCATTTTTGTACTGCAGTGAACGGCCTTTACATAAATCATGCATACCCATATACCGTGTGTACCTGAGGTACTCGTATACCGCATGTACCTCAGGATCATCAATGTGCTTATTTTACATTCATTTGATGGCATACTATGCCCAACTGATGTGACAACAGCTGATGTCGGGATATTAATCACGTGAACCCACTCTAACGCTGTGTATAACAGACAGTTGGTAACGAGACAAAGTGAAGCATCGCCAATAACAGCGCAATCTTCTTTCTTTAAAAGACAAAGAAAGAAGACGTGAGTTGGTTGATGCATAGAGAGTATGAAAGGCGTGTAATATGAGTTACTGTGGGAAGCTATAATCATAATGTATTCTTCATAATAAAGAGTACTTAGACACCACTGGACTTAAACTCAAAATCTAACACATTTATTGTTGAAAACTAGTGGCAATGTGTGACTTTTTTTCCTTGGGAGAGGCAGCCTGGACTCCCCACTTTGCTGTCAAAATTTCCCCACTTGTGGGTGTGTTGGGAGTTGTCCCAAGGTATGAATGTCAGCAGCGAATAAGACTGGGAATCTGATCAAATTCCTGATTTAATGTACCACTAGGTCTATTCATTGATGGTGTGGGTGTTTGCTGGGCTATGTTTCTATTATGGTTATTTTATGAAATATAATTCAACATCTACAACGGTGTACAAATATGGGTCTAAAGCCCAGTGTTCCAGTGTCAGTGGACAAAATAAACTCACATAAGCAACAAAATCCTCACACAGAGTGACGGCTCATGATGGAAATGATGGTACCGCATATAGCTCAAAGCCATGCCTGAGCTCAAGGGAGCAAAACAGAAGTACTACTTCATAAGTGAGTAAAATATCAATTCAAGTTTTCTGGAAGCTCTGAGCTTTTTCCACTGTAAAACCGAACTTTTCATGTGACATTTAAGTAAGCAGCAAACAAAGCTGCAGTACAGCAGGACACATTCACAAATGTTGAGGTTCATTTTGGAAGCCAATTTTACCAAGGCAGGACTGGAGACCTTGTCACTGTGCACTGGAAAGATTATAAAATGAAATCCTTGTTGGAAGACAGGAGGGAACACTTGAAATCATAAAAACAATGAAAAAAATACGCTCCAACAAAAGCTGGATGTTAGCGGAGGTTTGATTTCTAGCCGGCTGTTCGTTCTTTGTATACATTTTCTTTTAACCATCAGGTGTACAGATTTGTGACCAAGCCAGTCGGTGATGTAGAATTTTTCAAATCGCTATCTGTGCAGTGCCAAGGGTGTTTCAAGGTCCCCGTATTTTGTGCATAGTCAGAGTGGTTTCCGGGAGAGGAGCCAGTGGGTCAAAATAAGCAAGTAAAACACTCCAAAGGCAAGGAGAACAGCCCAGAAATTTATGGATGTGGACATGAGGCTGTGTCCATGAAGTTAAGCCCAGAATGGTGCATGAGAATAACGCCTTTAACTGAGCTTTAGAAGTAAGAGAAGCACTCTCATCCATGTCTGAGGTCAGGTATGAGCTGTACAAACATTATGCTTAAAAAAAGGTGAATAAACGACAGAGGATTATGAAGAATATGAATCGCTTGAGGCAAAAAGTGAGAAAAACTTAATGCTTTCTGCACAGTCTGACCAAATAGTTTATTTTTTGCATGCAGTCATGTTCTCACTATCATTTTGTCCCTTTCAGCAATACACATTTGCTTATATAATTTATGTGCTCCCTCCCCAAAAAAGTGGAAGCGCCCCAATCCCCCAGGAGTGGAATTTCACTGGGGTGAAAATAAGCTTCTGGCAATCTCTTCCCTCCTTCTCCCAGTGGCTGCTCTCATGAGAAATAGGATTAAACCCTGGTCTGTTTGTACACTACCTACTTAGACATGCTAAAACAGACTTTTTACGCTGAGCTACATGACCAAATGAGCAAACCAGTGTGTGTTGCGTGTGTACTTGAAAGAGCATGTTGGGTTTAACCATGAAGCTGATTTAGGAGATTATTATGATTTTGCTCATTAACCTGAAGGTTTACTTACATGACAGACATGAAGACCATTTAATTACCCAACAAAAATCCAAGTACATATAATGTATTATTAAATACAGTTCACTAATCTAAAAAATCTCTGACCCCAGATCTTCTTTATTGAGTTCATATAAGACAAATCCTTGCTATTCTGTCCTGGCACAAGTGTTGCATCTGCCAGAAGGAAGGCTTCAGCACAGTGTGATTGAGACTGTCAGGATTGGTCTGGTTGAAGAGTTGAGTCCAGAGCAGGTTTAGAGCTAAATCGAGTCGATGATGTCGATTTAATCAACGACATGACTGACAGACACATTTGCTGTCACCAGCTTCTTAACTACGAGTTTTTTCTTTGCTTTTTTCTCTTTTACATCATTGTAACTGTGGGTGGGCGCAAAACAAGACATTTCAAGATGTCACCTTTGGGGAAATTGTGATAGCCATTTTTCACAATTTTCTGACATTTCATAGACAAAACAATTAATCAAGTCAGATAAATCAATAATCAAAATAATTGTTAGTTTTAGATCTAGTTAAGCTAATGCATACTGTACACATGTGACAGCCAGGTACTTCAGTACTGTACTGTACTATTCTCCCAATCACCCAAATCCAAACACATCTTGTCTGCTGATCAATAAGTTAATAGATGACAGCCTAAACAATAGTCAAACTAAATAAATATATTGTATTTGTTGTGTGAGATAGTGCCTCTTCTCATTTGAAAGTCTATATTTTATTCCTTAAATACTTTATTACATTTTTATGATGTTCAGCCTCCAAAAACAAAAGTTTTTCCAGGCCAGTTTGTCTTAAGGCAAAGACTGCTTCAGGCAACAGTTACTCCTAAAATAAATTAAATCAAATCAGTTTGGACTTCAATCGCGACTGCAAGATGCCTTTATTAGATCAATAATTAATTTATTACTTTTCCCAGTAATCAATAAATGTTTAGTCTATATACCGGTAATATCAGAAAATACTATAAACACAGTTCATTAGACAACAATGACATCTTCAAAATGTTTGTTTTGTCTGTGCAACAGCCCAAAATTCATAGTAGTAAAGCAGCTAATCATCATATGAAGTTGAAACTAGCAAACGGCATTCTTGCTTGACAAATGAAAATCTTATTGTATTTATACTTTATTGGTGCTTGTATTTAGTGTAACACACTCAATGAGCCAAATAAGTAAATGTAATCTAAAACAAACAAACAAAAAACAGTGCCTAACTTAACTCAGACAAAAGTATACAGAAATGGTGAGTGATTTTCATTTTTGCTTCATTAAAACTGTTAAAAGTCAAAAGCATTTAGTAGCTGGACATAATAATGGCTATCAGCAGCTTTGGTAAAATAGCACTTTTGCCATCCCCCTTCAAAAAACTAATTAAATACTATTTTAGATGGGCTTCTATGAGCAAGGGTAGAGTGTGTAGAACACTGGTATGTTTTCATACTATCCTCACTGCTGTTTCTGTGACTTAAAAGAAATTAATTGCAACACATGGTCTTTAGGATAATCTCTGATTCAGCTTTTAAGACTTTGTGTGAAGCACTAAAACTAAGGTTCGTATGAATGAGGTGCATCCTGGATCAGGGACCACAACTGTGTGCTTTATTCAGTGTTTTCAGCTGTTCTCTTTCGCATTGGTTTGTGCCACGGGCTGGTACGCTTGCTCAATCTGCAGCTCGATAAGACCAAGCGGGAAACTTCCGGTCTACAAAATGAAGCGAATGCGGAAGTCCCTGAAACCTGCATTCTGTTGAATCCAGCGGGGGCGACTCTTCTGGTTGCAAAAAAAGTCCGGCTCCATTAGAAATAATGGGAAAATGACCCTACTTCTCAGCTGACTAATTACCCCAGTAAACACTTTCGTGATGAGTTTATGGTCTCAGTCGCTAGTTTCACGTCTTCTTCAATACAAAATGATGTTCATTTAGTAAATTATGGTCCCATTTATTTTAAAATAGACCGCAAAGCAGAGTATATTTCAAGGCGGGATTATCTATATTTGACAAGTCGTTACCATAGCTAGAGCCTACTCGTACCCTCGGCGCTGTATAAATTTAACCAAATTTAAAAAGCTTATTAGGAGTGTTCACTTTCTCTGGTCTGCACCTAGCTAAGCTAGCTAGCTAGCTCCGCACACGGCCGCTAGCTCCGCCGTATCGTCACTTCTGGGCACTTCCTGGTTGCAAAAAATTAACATGGCGGGACCCTATCGGCCAACTGGAAGCTTCAAAACCGCAGTCCACAAACCAACGGTTGACATCACGATGACTATGTCCATTTCTTATATACAGTCTATGGGTAAGACAGGGACCAGGGCGGAGCTGTGCTGTGCGGTGCTCAACGAGGGTTTTTTAAGGTCTGTTGTGCTGCTCTGTCTGGGCAGCAAATGAAACAAAAGGGCTCGACCTTGCAGCTGGGCCAACGTACACATGATGCAATTTGAATTTGGCAGCCCTGAAATTATTTATAGACATGTTTGAGCTTGACTCCTATTTTCTGTTTCTCAGAGAGAGAGGGTGTCTGTCTGTCTATAGATACTGAAACAAACACAACCACCTATGTATAAATATTTAAGGTAACACTTTTATTGCCTGGAGAATTGGGGGGAAAGGTTCTGGAGGTAAATTGCAGTGGAAAGACAGACAGAGGCACAGAGCATAAGTAATCACTGTGGACAGACCTGTGTTCCTCTGTCAAGAAAACAAGGATCCGTGACTCCCCCTGAAGCAACCTGCCAATGTGTTTTATTGGTCTCATTTGTTGCCTTACATCTCTGTCTCTCTCAGTCTACTCTTGCTCATGGTTCCTTTTCTGCCCTCAGCCTCACCCTATCCCTCGACATATCTTTCTCTATCTCCATTCACCTCACTTTCCCTCCCTCTATCACCTTCCCTTCCCTTCTCTCACACAAGACGATATCTAAACCCCTCTCGCCATCCATCACTCACACATACCGTAATTCGCCCCGTGTCTTTGGGCGCACACACAGGAAGCTCATTATGAGACATTTCAGTGCAGAGCATCACCTGTGGGGCCTATCCTGTTGGACACCTGCGCTGTCAAGGAAAGCTTTGCAAGTCTTATTTCTCCCCTCCTTTCATTAGCAAGTGATGAATAACAGCCAGAGTAATAGAAGTCGAGGCTTTGAATAAAGCAAGGCTATAAACTGAGGCATATGGCAACATATTGCAGGGGGAATCAGTGGGATGAGAAGGCACTCCTGTGAAAATCAACCGGACCCAAAAACATAAGGAGAATGAAAGTCTTGTGAGAACGCAGGGAACAGAAGGACACCCGTATATTCCTGGGAGGAATATGAATGAACAATTGGAACAAGCACACAACTGTCAAACTCTCCTTTCTGTTTCTTCCTGAAAGAAGCCGTCAACTCTTTCTCTTACTCTCAAGCAGAGGAGGTAAAACCAGCTAATTGCCAGAGACTTCAGAGAACAGGCACGGGTGGCAGGGGTCACCACAAGGTCATAGAGAGGGAGAGACGGGTGGATTGTGTCACGTCACTCTAACTGATGGGCATGATGCAAACCTATAGTATCAGACCACACCCTGCCACCATCAAGGTACAAAAAGTCAGTCCCCCTCCTGATTACCTAAAAAGCTTTGGTGTCGCCTTTGGAGTTATATCACAGGCGTGCAGCATGGCAACTAGGTGACTGACTGCAATAAACTCCCATTCAGAAGCATCAGCGAGGACCTTGAAGGAATGAGAAATGTGGTCTTTTCCTTTCCAAAAAACAAGAGGAAAATTCCACACGGGCCGGAGCTAATGGCTCTACAACACACTGTTACTTCTTCCCTTTGCTTGACGTTTCATTTCATTCTCCTCTCCTCCCATACGCCACCCACCTATTTGATGACATAAACATAAAAAAAGAGGCAGAGACGGAGAAAGAAAGAATGGCAAGCGGGACGCCGGGGGAGCTGCCGATCATCTCCTCATGGAACGAGAAACTCTGGCGCCAATCTCCCCAATGTCTTAATTAACTGAACAAAGTAACTAATCATGCAAATTGTTCCTCAGCGGGAGAGACATAAGCAAAGAGGCAAGAATTGAGTGACGGCGCTGAATCAAGCAGGTGAAGAAGGGACAGGTAGGGGAAACTGGTCTCCTAACTCATTCAAATTACAAAGCAGGACCAGTTTGCGAGGAAGCCGGGGGGTCTGACATGAAGGAATTTCCGCATCTAATTACCTAACACTGTACATCATGACCAGAATGCGAGGCCCTGGTTGGTGTGTGCACCTTAAAGCTCCAGATAAGGATTTATCTTTGCTTTTATTATATGTTTCCAAGTACTAACCAGACTGCAGGTATAGACTGACAAGTTAATATACCCTTAAAACTGGATCCTTACTGTGGCCTGACTAGTTCAGACTTCACGTTGAATCAGACTTCACGTTTCATTCACTTCAACCTCAATCAGACCATGTTCTTACTTTTCCATGCCTGGCAAGTCGTCAATCAAGGTCACAAGGCGTTGCGACCCCCTCAAACTCAAGTAATCGTTTACCTTTTTCCTCTCAACACGGGGACTATTTCAGCACTTGTTTACTGACACCTCTCCACAACAGGAGACTCACAGCAGGCTAGCGCTGTGGACGGCTGTTGACTAATTACATTGAAAAAGAGTGGCGAGGAGACAGGGGGGACTATCTGCATATCAATGCGCTGTTCTTGGAACCTTTGAAGATCAGACATCAAACGGGGCTATTCAGGAGCATCTTCAATCAAAGTTCAAGGTGAAGTTGCTCACTACATTGTTCTGAAAGTTTTAGTTTACACTAACATTTTGTTCCGAGACATGTAAGGTCATAATTTTAAAATTCATGATATGGGCCATTTCATTTATTGACTCTAACTTAGGTGGCATGACGATACACCCTGAGGCGATGTATCGCGTTAATATCTCTGGGTGTACAGTTGTTAAGCCAGTGTGAGCAACACTGCAAATCAAAGAGCAACAATAATAAATGATTTCTGGCAATACTGGATTTTTCTGCAATTTTGGCAACAACTTGATGAGGTCCATTGATTAGGCGTTTTATTTGCTGGATTTGCCAAAATCATTCATGTCCGGTTACTTGAACTATTAATAAATATTATCACAATATATTAAGTTTGTTGTATAAAATTGCATTACAGCTGAAGAGATTAGTCAATTCATTATTTAGTCAAGATCAACAGAAAATTAATCTGCATTTATTTTAATAATTGATTAACCGCTTCAGTAATTTCCCCAGGCAAATATAACAAACATTTGCTTGTTCCAGCTTGTCACATATGAGGATTTGATGCTTTTCTTTGTCATACATTATAGTATATTAAATATCTTTTAGTTTTGGGCTGCTGGTCAGATAATAGAAAGGCAAATTGAAGATGTTAAATTGAGCTCTGCAAAAGTGTAATGGGAATTCTTCACTATTTTCAGACATTTTGTAGCCTTAACGATCAACTGATTAGTCAAGAGAATAGTCTACAAATCAATCAAAAATGACAACAGCCCTATATTGCATGTGAGGAAATGACGCACATCATCCACCCCTATTCTCACACTCATTATTATTGTCGATGAAGGCACAGTGACATGAAAAATTACATTATTGCTTTGTCAGTCGACTTTGTGCATCAGAATAAGCAGAATAAGTACAAAAAAAGATTCCACACCATTCACTCCCACTGCTGTATAAAACCTGCACCTTCACAACTTTCAAGGTGACACAAGCTTCAACACACTGGTGCATTTTTGTTGAGCTCCAAATATGCTTTTCCATTTTACTAAAGAAAACGAGGCTGTAGCTTAGATTGTATTATTTGCAGAATCTGAATTTTGCAATGGCTGAATATTTCACAGTAGATTGCTTTACTAAAAGCGGAGAATACACAGTTGTCTTCGCTGCAAAAGCACCGCATACTAGTTATCAGCACCACAAGTATTTTTGGTGAATTTTTAGTCTAAAAAACAGCAAAAAAAAACAACAGAAGTGTGACAAAAGCCCATCACAAGTTCCCAAAGCCCAGGTGAAGTCTTTGATAGTTTGATAATCAGTCCAAACCCCAGAGATGAGGTTGAATTTACAATAATCCAAATGTATAATTATGAAAAGAACAGCAGCAAATATTCATATTTGAGAACTCAAAACCAGCGAATGTTTAGTGTTTTTCCGTGCTCTTTCATTTCATTCTCCTCTCCTGACGAACGCCAACTGCCTATTTGATGGCAAACATTAAAACGGCAGCGACGAGGAAAGGAAGAATGACAGGGCAGGACGCCGAGGGAGCTGCCGATCATCTCCTCATGGAACGAGAAACTCTGCCGTCAATCTCCCCAGCTCTTAATTAATTGAACAAAGTAACTAATCATGCAAATTGTTCCTCGGCGGGAGAGATGTAGCAAAGAGGCAAGAAGTGAGTGCTGAATCAAGCAGGTGATGGAGGGGCAGGTAGGGGTGTGGGAAACTGGTCTCCTAACTTCTCTGAAGCTGGACCGGTCTGTGAGGAAGGTGAGGGGTTTGAGATGAAGGAATTGATACCCAACGCTGTACATCAAGACTTGCAAGTGAGGCCCTGGCTGGTGTGGGCACCATAAAACTGAACATAAATCTTTCATCTTTGCTTCTTTGATATATTTCCAAGGACTGATAAAGGCCATCCTGCTGGTATAGCCTGATGACTGTGCACCCACAGGTTCTGATTTCACAAAAGCCTACTTGCCTTATTTTGAATCAGACCTCATATTTTATTCACTTCACTCTCAGACAATAAATTAAAGTGTTTAATCTTTACAAGAATGCAAGTTCCCAACGCCCAAGGTAAAGTCTTCAACAGCTTGTAGTCTGACCATTATTCCAAAACCCAGAGGTGAGGTTCAATTTAACTCTCATGTTTGAGAACTCTGGCAAAGCAAATATTTGTTTTTTTTTGCTTTGTAAATGGCTAATGATTAATCAATTACTGAAATTGTGGTTGTTAGTCAGTTTTCTCTAATTCACTAATCATTTCTGAACAAGAAATCTGTGTGGAACAATAATTTTATCCCCGTCTTACAATTATTTACTAGGCTGTTTGTGTGGTCCTCAAAATGTCAGAAAATAGCTCATTTTATAATTTCCCCAACACCCAAGTGACGTCCTTGCTTTTTTTCAGAATCAGAAATATTTTATTTATCCTCAAGGGTAAATTCTTGTGTCACAGTTGCACACATTATAGAAATAATATTAGAAGTTGGTAGTTGAAGAAATATAAAGTATAAATATAAAATAGAACAAATACATATATATAAAAGAGTATGAATATTTACAACATTTACATTATTAACAGAATTGAGATGAACAGTGAGTAAATAGGAGCAAAACTGCAGCTGAGAATACTGCTTGTTGATTAAAACAGAGAATATTGCACAGTGTGGAGTACTGTACTACA
>JAPMOB010202793.1:0-17127 GCA_029875015.1 Lepomis gibbosus
AGCACTCCTATCCCTATCTGCACCCCCTTCACCCCCAACAAAAGGGCCGGCCCGTGGAACTAGACCGCAGGTCTTTACCATTCCACAGCGGGGACCTGGGCCCTAGTCAGGCTAGAAAGACCTGGGCTTCCTCTGTGGACTTGGCTTACATTGACCCAGAGGCTCTTCGTTTTGGGGCTTTGGAGGATGCACGGAGGGGCAGCAGTGCCATAAGTACCCACTCAATAGGTAGGCGCAAATCGCCCTTACAGGTATCCAGGGAGAGGGATTCTCACTACTCTGAGTTTGGTGAGCTGAAGAGTAGGAAGCCGCATCACCACTCAGCCCTGTCAGTAGGATCAGGCGTCACCGGTGCCTATGACAGGATAATCGAGAGGCAGAGGAAACTTCAGGTGCTAAGGCAAGCAGTGGATGGTGAGTATACTTTCTTAACATAAAAGTGCAGTAAAGAGTAACAGATATTTCTCAAGGCAGCAGTATGCTTTATCAGAAGTGCTTGTCAGGTTGGTCGAAAAGCTTTGGAAACCCCCGTCCACCCACACCTTTCATGCTGGGATTGGCCAAGCGTGCAGAGGTGAAAAAGTAATATCTCCCCTCCTCTCTTTTCTGACGCTTGAGTGTGACCATCATAAACAGTTTTGCCTTACACTGAGGTCGGACCACAATCGTTGTATGAAGTCGTTATTTTCTAGCATAACCTGAACTACATATGGCATATTGTGAATTTTCTGCACTTTTAAACTGTCCAGGAATATCCCAGCCATTGGGGCTTTTCCCAATAGTTGGAGAGGAATTCACATTAATAAAGATTGATGATTATTATGAGTTGTGTAAGGATTAGATCTTAAAACCTCTAATGGAGTTAAGTTGTTCCAATGTAATGTCTGGTTTGAAATGGGTGGGAGCCATTGATTGAACTTCAGACATTTCTAACAACCTAAGAGAGACAAAAAGTCACAATTTTGAAAAGTAGCACTCATTAGAACATTATAATAAATACTATGTTTCACTTCTCAATGTTTTTATCCGTCAACTGTTCTGATCACACACACACACACAACGCCAAGTGTCTTCTTTGTGTTTTTCCTCATTGCATCAGATTACGCACAACAATCACCTAGTCTAAATATTGCAGGATAATGGGGTTTTGGTGACATGTCTGAGCTTGGTCTTGTGTCATCATTGTGTAATGCATGGTGCCAGGACTTTTGTCAGAACATGTAGTGAGTGGGCTTCAACCTTACATGTGTGGTGGCCCGCAATTTCAAGTGGGAAAATCCCTCTGAAACTCCCAGTTCTGGTCTGCTAATGAGACAATAAATAACATTTTCAGAAAAACATAGCCTTTTGATATCCCAGCTGTGTCATTAAGATATAAATATCAAACTTGGTGGTAAAATATATTTGTCAGTCAAATAAAGTGGGTACAGCAGCTTGGGTGAAAACACTACGGGGTTAAGCTGATCTGAGAGTTGAATATTGTGACAGCGATGAGATGACGTGAGCAGACAGACACCCGGACTAGTTACGGGTTGTGTGTCCATCTGTAACTACCATGTGGGTTGGGAGCTGGGTGCTGGCTTGAATGAAGTATCGTTGGTGGTGGCTATGCAGCAGTGTTTAGACAGAATGTATGAGTCACTGGTGAAGAGGTTTCCAAATGGCTGATTCTAATTACAGGCCAGCTTAATTCTAGCCTGCCGCTAACTGTCACACATACTATATAGCCAAGTCCTTGTTTTTTTTCTAACATGACTTTAAACACAGAGATATAAGTAACCATACGTGCAAGGTAGTTAAAGACTCAAAAAACAATCTTTGCATAATCACATGCTTAGAATGAGCACACAAAACACAATTGTTTAACACCTCAGCAGTCAGCCCCAAGAGCTTTAAGTTTCTCTCGGGAGCTTATTGAATTCTTGGTAAAGTCTCCATAGGCAGGCTAGTTTTGTGCACAGTCACAAGTGGCTATATGGGCCTGCTGGTCATCAGGGGACAGTGGAGGAGTATAATGAATGAATGGTTTCATATAATAAACCACTGTCTTCTACCTCTTCTTCCTTTTCCTCCTCCCACTGGTTACCCATACTCCCCGCTCTTCAGCTCTGTCCAACCTCCTGTTTCCCTGCTTTTCTGGCAGCTATTTTTAATGCTGACCAAGCCACCAACCAACGGCATTCTTCTTCTCCTCGACTGTGGCTTTTTATCCCCAGCAACTCCTGCCCTCCTTTTCCTCCCTCCCTTTGCCTTTTACTGATTGTAATCAGAGGCAGTTTTTATTTCATATTGTGGTGTGAAGCGAGGAGCTTAGCTGTTCTGGCCAGCAGAGTGTTAGAACAAGACAGTTAGAATGGTGGGTAGCCCCAGTCTATTATACTTTTTTTGTGTGCGCGTGCACTTACTCAGAGATGATTGTCTATTTTTTGTGTCAATAACCTTTCATTAATATTAAATTATAGTTGATGTTAGACACCATGCTGAAGAAAATAAATGCTTACTCCCATCAAAACTGACTGAGGTCGATTATGAAGGCTGAGCCAAAATATTTGAGTATTCCATCCCAAAGCCATTTCGCTACAGTATGAATGGGGCTTAATCGAGCACAGACGATTTGGAGGGTCTCGTGGATGTGTTACTTGGCAGAGACTTGGCTTTTCTTTCTTTTTCTCTTACTTTTTTCTGTTCTTTCCTGCAGGAAAGTGATGGCGCAGCAGTGGTCAGTGCTCTCAGGTTTCACCCAGTTACACACTGCTTCTCTGCCTTCTGTGTCTCTACATAAACATAACCAAACGTGCGTGTGTGTGTGTGCATGCCTGTGTGTGCATGGGCATGTTTATACCTGGACCCCCCCCCCCTCCCTTTTTGGTGCCAAGGTGCTTCAGTCAGTAGAAACTTTCCCCTCAGACCTAGAGCCTGTAATTGGAGTCATGCGTAGCGGATGAGGGAATTCCAAACATTATTGGACCTTTCCGGCACTTGGCAGCAGGTCACGTGATTTCGGGCCGGGGCTGGTCCAGCTTGGACAGCAAAAAAGAACACAGCTGCCTCAGGATGGGGAGGTGTTCACAAAAGTACAACTCCCATATTTTCATAATCAAATTACAGTTTTTTTGTCTCTGGAGCCTGCAAAAGAAAAGATTATAGTGTTTGTAAAGCTTTTATAAAAACTTTTCAATAGTGTTCTTTTCTTAGACACTGTTTGCACAATTTATTTCACTAGATCTACACTGTATGTTTTTCTTCTGAGTCATATTAACCTGGGGCCTGAGGGTTTCTGTAAGCTATTATCCATTTTAGCCTATTCTTGAAAGGGTGTTCCTTCTCTCTTCCTGAGACATTAAATAATCCCGGAGTCTGAGTTTGTGTCTCTTCCCAGCTTGAACACCCCAAAAGCCCGAGCCTGTAAAAGCTATCTGTATACTCACAAACTATTTGTGTACATTTTGTACAAATTTTGTGTCAGAATTGTCTGTTCTGCAGGCAAATAAAGATGGGTGAAATGGAAACTAGGATGTGGGTGAGGAAATGAGAAGATAAAGGGAGGAGAGAAAAGTAAGGAGATAAACGCAGGTTGCATTAATTGTTCCCTGGAAACCATGCTCTTCCAGTAAAAATGTGTACAGACTGTTTTTTCAGTAAGTGTGTGTGTTTGTGTGTGTGTTTGTGTGTCTATGACTCCCTATACTGAGAAAAAAGAACTGAGTAGGAAGTAGGTTGGAGAATTGAACTCTGAATGAACCCCTTCGTCTTTTTGCTTGTTAAGCCTCACATAGTAAGTATTTTATTATTACTAAAACATGTTGACAATGAAATCCTTTCTTTCTTTCATTGCCTTTTTGTGAATTTATGTGAATGTGCGTGCCTGCATGCTTGCTTTTTACTAATTGTACTCCTTTTAAAGTGGAAGAGGAAAGGATTCAGAGAATCAATTGGTTTATTCAATAAATATATTGTCTTAATCTGTTTTGTAGGTCTGAGCTATGCATTACATGTTTATCAGAGTCCCCCTCTGGCCAACCCTTCTGCTCCCTTGCTTGCTTAATGAAATGTTCACACTCGCACAGCAATATATCACAGTCTCTCTAATGAGCTGCGACCATCTCTATTTCTCTTTCCCCTCGTTGCTTTGAGTTGCAGTGGGTGTTTTGAGGACACGATGAAATGTTGATTCCAGGTTTATTTATGGTCTCTCTTAATACACTGATTCACCCTCAGGTTAATTGTCACTGACCTTCAACCACATTAAACACTTGTGGCTTGACCTGTTTCTTCCCTAAACACATTCACAACATTTTTTTTCCTCGTGAGTTACACTTTTGGTTCTCTCACTGTCAATACACAATACAATATAATGCAATATAATACCTGTGCACTATATATTATAGGGTATGCTGGGTATATACTGGGTATTTTGACAGCATTTATAATATGATATTCACTAACGAGTACAATCCATACTGGCATAAGGGCCTTTTAGATTGAAACCCAGTTCTGTTCTGCTACATCAAGGACACTCACCGGACTGAAACTGTAGATGGCTTTTTTTCAGTAGTGAAGTTAATGTTCTTGTAATGCAAGACTTGTTGGGATAATCTTAAATCACCCCCTGGCTTTTGGCTAGTCATTTGGAGTTTTGTAATGGAGACTGATTATCCTATCCTATCGCTTAAAGTAATTGTTGTTGTGTGTTTTTTTCCCTTTATTTTAAAAATCTATTCCAAAATAAGTAGCACATGAAAATACTTTAATTCACAAAAGTTTATCTTGTTATGGCTTCCCTTTCCTGCTAAGCTGTAATCAGATCATAAACTGTTGTAATTATGTTACAATTAGCCCCTTTTGGAAAATCCTGTTGATAGTGGCAGGCTGTACTGGGATTTTCTCTGCATTATCTTCCTCAGTTCATCCTGTAGGTCTCCAAATTCATCATGACTGCATACATAGCATCATAGCGGACAGTGTAGGACAGATGACTGTGCATGTGTGTTGGTCTCTGTGCACGTATGTGCCTTTGTACTGGTAAAGCTAAGATAGTAATTTGCTGTCAATTACACAGAAGAGACTGCTCCTCTGTGTACTTGATTTGTCTTTTCTTTTGTTATTTTGTTAAAATGCAAATGGTTCATGACTCACCAACCAGCAGAAGATAGAAAACTATTTTGCGTGTCAAGTTGAGCAGTCCTCCTCCTTCTTAGTAAGATTATTGTTGCTGCTGGGCCAGAGTTTGTACTACATCTTAACATTTACATTAACAGACAGGCATCATGGTAAAGAGAAGTCTTTTGCACTGTGAAACTCTTATGAACTAAAATGATTGAGCAGTGACTTGGGAATGCCACTTATTCAAGTTATGTAACTGATACTGAAGAGCAGGACTTTCAAGTTAATTTACTTGAGAAACACATGACACTTTCGGGTAGGGGTCAGACTGTTTTGAGTATTGTTTATGTTGTCTTCCTGTGTTACCACAGATTATCAATTCAATTACCGAGTTTATGAAGCATTGCTTAGAGAAAAGTGAATAATTGTGCTGGGCTGGTCTCTACTTGATGTGGTTCACCCAGTCAAGCAAGAAAAAAGATCACGCCCTCTAAAAAACTCTCTAACCTGACAGGAGGCATGCTGGTGTACACTTGTGTAGAAGCTGCTTTTCCGTGTAGTTACATATGTCTTTCATTAGAAGTGTTTACCCACAGCATGAATAATGCCTGCTTTGTGTGTCTCAGTCTACTTGTTTGGAGTTACCATCAGTCAGAGAGTCCTGTAAAAGAAAACAGTAACTTGTCAGCTTACCTGCTGGCCATGTCTTCTGAAAATCTGTGATAAAACCTTTTGTAAAGTTTTGAGTCGCATTACATTGAAAAAGGAACGGCTTCACCTTAACATTCCTCACAAATGTTAAACACGTCTATATAACCATTATTAAGTTGTCTCATGTGCATGACGTTAATGTTTGATCCATTTCATCATTTTGCAGACATCCTTTTATACAACTGCATGGTACGTATTCTGTTATTTTTAAAAAGATGGATTGATGGTCTTTCTCTTCCCTCAGACCCTGTCCATACCCACCAGAGGTACCACAGTGATTACAGTTCATCCAGTGAAAGCCCCTCAGTGGCCTCCTCTGATCCAGACTACAGACAAGGTAAAAAAAATGTCTCTGAGGAATTCTTTATTGTAGTTGTTCTCTTCCTTGACGCATATATGGTATACTACACCATTTTTTGATTGATTTTTTTTTGTGAGCGTGCAAACCGTTAGCAACAGGTGGCAAGTGCTGCACACACGTAACTCACCTTGGGTATGTGCATGCAATAACCATTACAATAGACCAAATAAATCAGTTAACAGGGGAAAAAAGAAGTAGCCACGCTTGGGACTACATGGTTCTTAATCCTGTTGTGGGGATCTTGAGCCCTGCTGGTTTTCACTTTAGCTGTCTAATCAAGGATCCAGGTTGATTTACACCTGGAACGGTGAGTGAATCATTTAACAAGAAAAGCAGCCGTGGTCTGGGCCACAAAGCCTAGGATTGAAAACCATAGGTGCAGAATATCCATTATTTCTTGTCTCCACTGAACACTGACTGTGGTCTGTCCTCCTCAAAGCCAGATTGCCTGCTGTCTTATTGCCAATCCTCACAGGGCACACTTTGTAGACTAAAAATGGTGAGGCGCGCTTTTCTTAGTTTTGAGAAGCACTGCAAAAGTCCTTTTGTCGTTTCCAGGTGACTGCTAAGATAGCTGCTCTCAGACACGTACCTGGTGCTGCTAATGTAACTTGATCATGTCCTTAGCTGTGTAGGATTGCGCAAGATGGCATACCGTCACTATCAGTGCAAAATGAAATGCAGTGAACAAGTTCAAGACTTCAATGTCGTAGTGTGGGAAACTGCCTGGCCTACAGAAAGATATGGTTGCAGGATTGAGCGAAACTCAGCTGCTCAGATTTAATCTTTCCAAAAGGAGCTACAGAAATACTCAAAACAGAAAATGAAGGCAGTTATAAATTCAGAGACTACATTTCATTACCCTTCCATTACATTCTACTGATATTAAACCAAGAAAATTTGAAACCTAAATTTGAAACCTAAGCGGTCCCTCTATGTTGCCAACACTTATTCGGACACAAAGTAGCACATTCCATCTTCAGTCACATCTTCCAGTTCCTCCTAGTGAATTCTCAGGCATCACAGTTCAAGGATACTGATCCAAACCACCTAAACAGGCCCCTTTCACCACAACCAGTCTACTTTAATACTTCAGGATATCTGAAATCCTCCACTCTTCTTTTTAGTGGGTGCAAACAACCTGAGGAAGAAACTAATTTTGGCTAGTCACCTCTTTGTGTTCATGACTTTATGAAGTTTTGGTTTTGCTCATTGGTCACTTTGACTGGTAATCAGTGAGTCCTGCACAACTTGTCATTGGTTTAGTGATGTTGCAAATTATTAAGTAGTAAGTATAACAGCAACTCAAGCACAATGTCTTAGCCTTTTTAAGACTTTGGATACAGTTGACTTATATAAGTACACACATTTTGTGGATAAATATCAAAATAAAATAGTTTAGTTGGCAGTTGTACATATGGTTTTATTTTTATTAATTTAATTTCAGAGGGAGTGACTAATTAAGATCCTGAGCTTAATTTACTCAAACTTGTCAGTACAGTGGGAGACAGAGCTAACAGCTAAAAAAAACAACCCATACCCCATTTAACTACTCAATTTTATTTTCATCCACAGGACTCACTGTTGCATGAAGGTTTGACATTGAGCTTAGACAGCTGTGAAGAGTTTAGACATACTAGTGCCAGTTTTATTTGGAAATGGTTAAAATATATTCAACATGTTCCAAAAGGAAAGCTTTTAATGCACTAAGTGGGGCAGTACTTGATTCTGTATATTTTAGTACTGTCTGACACACTGTTGCTGTAATGCAGTTGTAGTCGTTTGTACGCAGTTTGAACTTTGAGTGTCCTGTAACTACTCCACCTCCTTCAACACATGTTCATGCAGGTACATTTGCACCGCAGTGTGGGTGTTTGTTTCTGGAGGGGTGTGTTTGATTTTGTATATGAAAACAAAGTGTGTGTGTGTACAACTAAAATGCCTGTGTTTCTTCTTTTAGCTAAGAAACCAGGCGATGGAAGGCGGTATGGCTCCCAGCTGGCACTTTGCTCTGAACATGATGCCATGTCGCCTTCAAGTCAAAACACACACAGGCTCAGGTAACGCACACTTATGTTGACAGGTCTTGAATCAAATGTGTTTAAATGGGTTTGCTCCGTTGTTCACCTGAAGTTTTGGTGCCTGCACTACAAACCCTCCACAAAACAGAGAAGTCACGGATGAAGCTGTCCCATTTGGTCCTCTAAGGTCACTCACAGCTGGCGTGGCTCAGCAGGTTCAGCCCCATGCTTTGCTAGTGAGGTCATCTAATGTGACATCCACATTCAGCAATCACTATCTCTCTAATCTCTGGCATTACTGAAAAGTGCCTGCTGTTGATATGCCTGGTAAAAGAAAAAACATGTTTTCATTCTCTCCCACTGCACAGAGCGCTTGTTTTCCCCTGATGCTAAAAGAAAACCTATCAGCTAGTATTTGGTGTCTTTTGTGCATAAACACATTGTGTCTGACATGTCCCCCTCATGTTGGTACTTTAAAGTATTTGTTTTATGGAGAAAGCAAAAAAGAGACTCAGTAAATAAAAGACAGATCCCACAAGACACTTCACACATTAAAAAACATCTTGCTTCAATTCCACTTTTTGACAGTATCACTGTTCTCACACCCACCCTCCTCTTCTCTTCTCCTTGTAGGCATTATGAGGGGGCAGCTGATGAAGGTCAGGTTGGAGCAGAGCTGCTCCTTCAGAAACAGGAAGAGGAGGTTCAGCGGCTGCAGGCCCACCTGGCCAACAGGCTATCCCTGGCTCCATCTCGCACTTCCATGCTCGACCTTCGAGACCCCCTCTACAACTCCTCTGTACCACTTCGCAAACCCAAGGTTTTTGCTCTTCATGGTTTAAAGGACTTAGGGATATGCTTTAAATGATAATCTGTGTTTAATTCTGTTATTCAGGTCTTAATTTCCTTTACAAACATTCATTTTGTTTATCTACAAAACCTCCTTATCACTATAGAACTGTAGACCACATATAAACACATGACACAGCCAACTCCAAAAAGTGGGTAAAATACATCCTTTAAACACGCTCACTGCAGTGGGAACTCCCTACATCCAAGGTCTTGCTGTCAGGGTTGTGTTGTACTAATTAATGACTCATTTGCAACTAGCTTGCTGAGGCTGTGCTCACGAGATGTTCTGTAAATAAAAAAAATGCTGACTGGAAAACATGATTCATGTCAGCCTCCCTATGGTAATTACAAATATACGTGGTTGTGGGACATGTGGTTTTTTTTGGATGCAGTCTGATTTTTCCCACCTACTGTCACAAATTGATTGTGAAAATGTTTTAATAATAAACATGGCAACAAATCTGCTGATGTTGGCAGTAAACATCAAATATTGTACATAAGTTATATCCCTTTTACCTTAATTATACCTGCAAAGGTGAGACATATATGCTGAAGTGTGTTTATGGTAGACTTTAAAGTTATGTCTTTCCGGATGTTTCTGAATTTCCACTTGGTAAAAGGAATCTTGCTCTTCCACCTCTGGTGAGTCTTGATTACAGCAAAACCATGACCAACAGGGAAGTATGTAGTGCAACACTAAATAAACAGCATCACATGAGCTGTTGTCATTGAAATCTCATGATCAGCTTTTAAAACACTTGTGAACCTGTTCATCCCTCACAAAAAGCTATTAATTTTTTTTTATCAGTTATCATAATAGCAAAAAATGTAAATGAAAAGATGGCCCAGATTGAAGTGATCATTTAACATGTTTGTTAAATAAAGGTTCTCTCTATGACAGTTACTTGTTATCTTTACACCAATTGCAGAACTTCCATGGGCCTGAGTTTGTGAAGATGGCCAGTGAGCCCGGTGTTGCCTTATCTGTTCCTTCTTCGATAATGGTGAGAGTGTTCATTTATGCCACATTTATGCTTGTGTATCTGTGCTGTAGTCACAGAAAGTGCTTTATTTCCCATTTACACTCCATTACCCCTTCCATTTTTCTCTCTGCCCACAAGAAACGTGGTAAGGTGGAGGAAGTGCAGAGGAAGGTGGGTGTGGTGCTGCTGAATAGCCAAAAGCTGGATCTGACCTGTGACATCAAGGCAGTGTGTAAAGACGTTCTTGATATGGTGATTGCCCACATTGGGCTTGTGGAGCACCATCTCTTCGGCCTAGCATACCTCAGAGGTACTGTATGTTGTTGCGGTTTATGACACAGTTTGAGTTGTGTGTGTGCATGAGTGTCAGGTGCATGTAGGGATCCCTCTTCTATATTTGCAGATTTGAGTGTGCCCTTACTTGTATTATGTAGTTACCATGGTTCTTGATAGTTAGCTTGACAGTCACTGATCCAAAACTTCTTTCTCACAGTAAATATTCCAGGACACTAGTGTTGACTTTTGAAATGGCACAGAATTGATTCTAAACGTGATATTCCTTTAAATGCATGGTACAACACGGTGAGATCCTGTGTCAAGCATATTAGATGAGGTTTTTATTTCAGAGGTTTGTGGTATTTCCTTCTGCATTAATTTTCTGCACCTGATGTCTCATTAAGTGAAAAGCCTATGTTGACCCTAACCCAGACAGACATTACTGATTAATTCCTTCTCACTCTGACACCTCTCCTACCCCAATCCTCTTCTCCGAAAAATCATACACACAGAAAATGAGTTTTTCTTCGTTGAACCTGATGCCAAACTTTCCAAAGTGGCCCCAGAAGGATGGAAGGAGGAAAAGAAGAAGAAATCAGATGTGCCTTTCAATCTTTTCTTACGCATCAAATTCTTCTTTGATGACGTCAGCCTCATACAGTAAGTGTATATTTTGGTAGGTGAGACCTAAAATGACACACATCACATTAAGATAACCACAACTGTCTATTTTTAACAGGCATGCTATGACCAAACATCAGTACTACCTACAGCTGAGGAAGGATGTCTTGGAGGAGAGGATGCACTGTGACACAGAAAATGCCATTCTGCTGGCTTCACTGGCACTGCAGGCTGAATTCAGTGACTACCAACCTGAGGTACCAAATCTTTTTAATATGCTGCATCTTCTGTATGTGTTTTCGGTCAGCTAACATCACTTTAGTTACTGCTACTACTACTACTGGTCTAAAATGAACGTAATTCATGCCTTTTTTGATTCTTTTCATTTACTTTCTTTTATTTCTTTGTTTCGTGCAATCATGTCTTAGTTTTTATTGTTTTATAAATTGCTGAAGATACACATTTGAAGTCAAATGTGATGTAAAGACTTTTAGAAACAAAAATGAATGAAGTTGACTATTGTTCCCATTGCTTTAAACTTAATAAAATATACAAGATACAAGACAAGGTTGTTTATTGTAAGTCAAGGCTGTCATTATACAGCACACTGCATAACGAAATGAAATTTGTAGTTCCTTCATGATACACACACACACACAACATATAATTAAGTATAGGCCTATATTAAAATATGGTAACATATAATATAAAACAATAAAGTTATTTACATACATATATACATACAGGTATACAACACGAACATTCCACGTTGCATATTTTAATTTGCAACTGGGGTGAATGTAAACACCAGCAACCAGATGATCATTTTCATCACAAGTTTCATCTCCACAATAAACAGTGAGAAATTTCAGAAACAGAGTCCATCTTGACTGTGTTTCAGCACCAAGCATCATCGATGTAAAACACAGAGTCCAACTCCTCTCATCTTGCCAGAGTCTTGTACTGACAGCTCAGAACATGGACCACCTGCCAAGTGCTTGATCCAGGATGTTGATGGGGCAGGTCTCTGTAACTATGTGGACACACAAGTCTCTGAATTTCGTAGCTTGGTCAACATGAATCCCATTTTGTCCAGACTGGCTCTTTAGGAGCAGAATTAAGTCCAAGCTGGGCCAGGTCCTAGCTTTCTTTCCTCTCCTCTAAGCGATCACCGTCTGGTCTGGTTGTTTGAGACGGGTGGGTCATTATCTGCTGCTCTTTAATCCAAAACCCTCATCTTCATCTCCCAATGAGTGTATTTATGTCAGAGGTAACACAAAAAAACAGATTTGAAGGAGCTACCTGCTGCTGCTTCTACAAGCTCTGCTTTAATTTTTTATTTATCCTAAAAACAATGCTTAATCTGTGTCTCAGCTCCATGGGAAGACCTATTTCAGACTGGAGCACTACCTGCCGGTGTCTATCCTGGACAAGGTGAACCAGACAACCATCAAGGAGGAGCTGCCAAAACTTCACAGCAACTACTATGGAGCATCTGATTCTGAGGCAGAGTTTGAGTTTCTCAAGGTCAGCAAGAGTAAGAATCATAGTTTCAGACAGGTGGACAAGAATATTTCCAGCTATTGCTACACTTGGTGTCTAATAGTAAATGTTTGCTTTGTGATAAACAGGAGTTAGTTTGTTTGGCACTTTTTCCGGGAACACTTGGCAGACTGCAGTTTCAACTACAAACAAAAGTATTTGTGTTCTGCTGCTGCATTTTATTCTGCCTTTGGTATATGTTGTACTGTGCTAAAGCAGCTCTATTATCTTCATGCAGTGGAACCCAATTGAATAATATTATATTATTGTGTGTTATCAGATAAAAATCCATGCACTCATATTAGATAAATGACCTGGTGAAAGACTTCGTCTCTGCATGAAAAAGTTCCAGTAGTCAATTTTAGTCTGTCTCCAAACATCCCATCCCTCTATCCTCAGTACCTTGTATTTTTGAGAATTTAAGAAGCTCTGATTCTATTGTGATTGTCTTAAAGGTGAGCCAGAGGCTGACAGAGTATGGTGTCCATTTCCATCGGGTTTTTCCTGAGAAGCGGTCCCAAACAGGCATCATGCTGGGTGTCTACTCCAAAGGGGTGCTCATCTTTGAGGTCCTTAACGGAAATCGTACCCCAGTGCTAAGGTTCCCTTGGAGGGACACAAAAAAGATTTCTTTTACAGTATGTAGTTGTGTCTTTATTATCAGAAATAACACTGTCACATTATAGAGAATGCAGTTAATTCACTTTGCCCAGCTGGCCCTTATTTTCCTTTAAATGTTTCATTTGTCTTCCTGAAGAAAAAGAAGATTTGCCTTCAGAACACTTCAGATGGGATTAAGCACCTGTTTCAGACAGACAGTAACAAGACCTGTCAGTATCTGCTACAGCTCTGCTCTGATCAGCACAAGTTCCACCTGCAGATGAAGGCCCGGCAAAACAACCAGGAGCTTCAAGACCTAGGTAGGAAAGAAGTGAGCAGCCAGCTACACATGTATAAGTGGGTGGAGTTCACATAATATGGCCTCAGGCTCTGACAGATGTGAATAGTTGGCTAGCAAGAAGTTACATATGTCTTCACTGAAAGGAAAGTTAACAACAGTGACATATCGCAGCATCCAGAAAAAGGCAAACCTCTTGATGACGTCAACACTGACTACACTGTTTCCACATGCAGCTGCATGTGTCAGCCATCCCACAAATCCTCTTCAGATAAAAGCTGATGCCCACACACTTCCTTTGCTTAAAATTTCACTTTGTTTCAGTAACATATTTCTTATTTGCCAAAACCTACCACACTGTAACAACTGCTGAATTCACATACAATTCATTCTACGTCAGTCACCATGTCCATTGTCTAACCTGTAGTTTACCTAACCTGCAGTTGTCTAACCTGAAGTTTAATTTCTGAACATCTATTCTAATTATGCAAATGTCAGTCAGACACGTGTGGGATGATATTGAACTGATTTATCCATTTCATGGTTCATTGCTTAGTCTGATTTGTTTCACTTGGCTGAACAACAGAACGACTTTGCTTACATCACGCCCCATACTTTAACCAGATTGTTGACATACAGTCACAACTAAGTTAATAACTTCCAAGAAAACTGCCCAGACCATTAGCTATGATGATTAAGATTGATATCGGCATTAAAAAAAAAACGGTGCAGAGGACAGTACCTGGCTTTTTTTTTACATCTAGACAATAATTATTTCAGACTGAGGACTGTCAATGACACAGATCAACACTTAAGCTCTTTGGAATTCCCTCCTTTTTTGTTATCTTTTTCAAGTTTGTCTCATACATTTTGTTATGTTAATAAACAAATTATTATTATTAACTATAAAGTAACTTTTTGTCCTTTCTGGTAATCAGAGAACTGCCCCTTGAGCAGTTTACAGTATTCTCTTGACCCTCGGAGTGGAGACGCAGTGGCGAGGACAGTGACCTCAGGCAGCCTGGCCCCCAGCTTATCGACACGCTCCAACCCAGACCACCTGAAGAGGATCTCCTACTCAGAAGTGGCCCTCAACAAGGCCCCGTCTGGCCAAATATTAGTTCAAGATGAGCTTCACTTTCCAGGTTTCAATCCAGTGGCCTCCACTGTCCTTTCCAACCCGCGTTTAATAAGCCGCTCCCACCACAACCTCGCGCTGATGCCAGAGTCTCCAGAGTACAGAGTGGCGAAGTCGTATCATGGCCAGTCGCACACCAGATTGAGTCTGGCACAACCCATCCAAGTAGCCCCTCACTTCCAGCAACACCAGAGAGCCAGCTCAGACACAGACTCCCTCTTACACCAACAGGACAAGTGAGTTAAAAGAAGTAAAATGTTAAGCAAGCACCAGATTTGTTCCCACATACACTTTTACATGAGAGAGAGTAGTTCTTTAGTAACATCATAGTGGGTGTAAATGGGTTCTTTGGTATTTTATTTTTTTACTGTCAATGAAACTATGCAGGAACTATGATGCATTTTCCTGTAAAGTCTTATTTTAAGCTTTGTTAAGGAAATGGGACGTTCAAAAGTTGACCTTTTGTAAAGTCTTTAGTATCAGTGTCTCCAAGCTTACTTTAGGACAGACTGGTTACTAAGTGAAGCGCTCTGCTGAACACTACAGAGACACATAGGACTACCTACATCATCTAATTAAGCCACTGGGGGTCTGTGTGTGCGGGTGCACATGTGCCCTTGTGTCTGTGTTTCGTCGAGACTGTGCCCGTCAATGTGTGTTCCCATTTTTATTGGTATAAAACCTGATTTTGCCACTTTCACCCCACTCATGTCAGTTGACAATGACCAAGTTAAATAGGACTCTGTATGCGTAAATACTTAATACACATAAATGTTACTTGTTAGTAAGAATAAAAGTGAACCAAAGCCTCCTTAGTCTAAATCAATTTCTGTGACTTTCTGTCTTTCTCAGATCATTTGGCACGATGTCCCACAGCAGCCCCACCTGGAGTCTCACCAGATCCAAAAAAGAATCTGACTCTTCTTCTACAGAGGATACCGGCCAAGCATATGTAGTTGGTAAGGATGCCGACATGTGAAGGATGATGAGGCTCTCTCATGAAGTATAGCACTAGTGGTACAGAGTTCCCACCTGAAATGTATGTACTTGTGCTCATATCAATATATGTAATTTTAGTTATGGCAAAGACTCTAAAACCAATAATCAGAACGGTTAATATATTTCATCAGCAGTTAAGAGGGTAACAGATCCAGCTCTTCTATGAGATAACAAAATATTTCAGAAGAAGTAAAGTGGTACTGAAAGCAAGCTATAAGACCTAATACAAAATAATCAAATTTAAATATTTATATACATGTTGTATATGTGTGTGTAGCATGAAAGGGCTACAACATATTGACAGTACAATCCTGTGTTGTAAAATTAAAAAGAAAATGCATGTAGCACATTTTACATTCAATACTTATATTGGTACAGTGTTGCCTGGTGTGAAGTATTTATCTTAAAAAGGCTTTCATGAAAATTCAAAAAGTAAAATCACTTTAGTTAATACATTATCTTCTCTCCCCCAAAGACTAGATAGAAGGTTTTTTTTCCTTTCTTTCTTTCCATCACAAAGGCTTGGATGCACAACAAGATTTTGGTCCTTATTGAATTACAGGCGCAAAGCAGTTTGACATAAAACCACTTTCTTTTGTTGGCCTGTATTCAGCAAAGGGATTCAATGGAAATAACTACAACAAACGCTCTATTTTAGACATTAAAATTTTCCTTGTGGCTGTGTCTAAGTTTATTTTTTGCTTATTTTGTTTCCTTCACATAAATGTATCTGACCCTGCAGAGGGCTTCTGCATGTTGATTGAACACATGTTACTATTAACATTTCCCAATATTATTGCCAGCAGAGAGGTAGACAAGATTTTTTCATTGTTCTGTGTAATGTACAAAGGCACAGCCTTGCTGATCTTCTCTGGTGTTCTGTTTTCAGGTGTCAGTATGCACAGTTCCTCTGGACCTCCTTCAACCCCAACATCTGTTAATGGTATGTAAATTTATATCTTTGATTTCCCCCAGACTAGAACACTTTGTATGTAAAATGTCCCCTTTTGGAACAGGCCAATTAATTTGCCTCTGGTATTGCTGGTTGACAGATTTTGAAAAAATTCAAAATGACAGAATATTGATCTAGAAATAGGTGTTGCTTATAGGGGTAGATTCATCTCGACATACAGAATCTAGGAACACAATATTTTGTTCCTGAGAATTGTGGTTCAAACATTATTGGCCAAAACGTGACATTTGGTGTTATAGCACCACCACCTTGCCAAATTGCACAAAATTTGACACTGCACTCCCATGGGTCCTCCGCAATACACCTCCAAGTGTGACGTTGAACAGATGAACGGTCCCCGAAAATCAGACATACAGAAAGACAGAGATTCCTTCCTTTATAGTTGGAGACATAGCCACTGGATTTCCATGCTTTATATACAGTATAATGTCAACATGCAGGAAATATCCAACTCCTCCCCTACTCATTTTGTAACATTCTTAATCCTCCTCCTTCAATCTGTTGAACCATGTCCTGACCGTGACACAGCCAAGTACGGAAATACAAACCAAAAAAAAGTCTGTGTTCTAATTCTGAATTATATAATGTAGAAATGAATCTCACTGCTGCCTGCCTGTAAAACTGGCCCGAACCCCACCATTTAATAGCT
>JAPMOB010202796.1:0-15992 GCA_029875015.1 Lepomis gibbosus
TGTCATTTATGTTAATTGATAAATCAACTAATTGTCTCAGCTCTAATGTTATACGATAACCGATTGTGGGATTCATCTATGTACATTTACGGTACTCAAGTTATGAGTCGAGGTACATCTATTCAGTATTTCTATTTTACTCTATACTTATATGTTACATAATATGTACTTTTTACTCCACTACATTTATTTAAGAACTTTTGTTGATAATTACAGATTTGGATTAATACCAAATATAATATCAGCTAATAAATGATGATACATTATTAAGCTTAAGCTACAGAGCAATATATAAAATCATTAAAACCAGCTCAGCTTTTACTGGCATATATATATTTATTATGGGCCATTCTGCATAATGAGTACTTTTACTTTTGATACTTTATTGTGATTTTATTTTTTATATTTATATAAGTGCATTAAGGTTGAAACTGTTTATACTTGGACAATGAGATCCTGTGAGTGGTTTGTCTGCCGAGCCGCTGGGTGGCGCCGCTCGGGATCACTGCGCACACAGCTGCGTCAAGTCAGACATAGTCAAACCGGACAGAAGACGTGTTATCCTACAAAATAAGGGCGAGAACGGTCCATCAGTTGTGACATTTTAGTTATTCAAGCGTCTGAAATAACATATTTTAACAGTTGCGTAACACAACTATTACACGGTGAGTGGTTAACGCTGTAATATAGCAATACAAGCTTTTTCTAGGAGTTCTAAGTATTTTATTTTAGATTAAATAACCGGAAGTGGCGTTTCGCATTCGCGCTGTCTTAACCGTGGTCCGCTCAGGCCCAGTCAAAACAAAGCAGTGTAGCTGGACTGTCGCGTTTAGCTTTAAACACTGAAAACAAACTGCGAACTGTGGGGAAATTCACCGCCTGGTGTTTTCATTTGGTCAATGTTTAATCGCCCCCGCGGTCAGTTTTGTCCACATTTGTCCACCTCCTCCTCCCCCTGGTGGGTGTTGTTTTGCTTTCGGTGGCGGTTGGAAATGTAAACGGCTAACTGGCGTCAGTTGCTCGGGAGAGGCTGAGCAAAGAGGAGCGGGGGTCTAAGTTAAACACGGAGGCGGATTAAATAACCTCCTGGTCGGTAGCATGGTGGAGTAGGCGTCGACGCTCTCGGGCTCCAGCGACGGTTCGCTCTCACCGGGGAGGATCACCATGGCCCCGGGCTCTCTGGTGGCGGCCTGCCGCAGCCTGGCCCTCTCTACGTGGCTGCTCTCCTTCTGCTTCGTCCACCTGCTGTGTCTGGACTTCACCGTGGCCGAGCGGGAGGAGTGGTACACCGCCTTCGTCAACATCACCTACGTGGACCCGGCCACCTCGGAGCTACGCACCGAGAAGACGGAGTGCGGACGGTACGGGGAGCACTCCCCGAAGCGGGACGCCAAGGGGTTCGTGGTTCAGCCTGTGGCCCCGCACGACCGCCAGGCCTGCGACCCCAACACCCGGTTCGCGATGCCCCCACAGCCCGGGGCCTGGGTGGCGCTGATCGCACAAGGAAACTGCACCTACAAGGACAAGATCCGCCACGCAGCAGCCCTGAACGCCTCTGCAGTGGTCATCTTCAACGTGGGGTCGGCTAATGCTAACGAGACCATCACGATGCCTCATGCAGGTAATACACAGGTGTAACTTATTTTCATTTTTCAATGCAACATTGAACAGCTTTTAAATCAAGAAATAGAGGTTTTATTTTTTAATATAAACTGTTACCTAACGTTTGTTGTTATAATATAGCTATGTTGACCTCGGTGCAGGATTATAAACATAATGTTCTTAACTTGCTGTACTCCCTTCTGTCCGGCACACAAGATCAATACCTCACTGTGTTTGTGAAAGTCCTACCCCCCATATAACGTTATCATCAGAAAGGTGGTGTTTGATCACAGTGTAATTAGTTAACAAGTTTAGTTTCTTCCTGAAACTCTTGAGGATGCAGCCAAAGTCACTCAACAGCTGATTTTCTTAGGATATTAGAGGTGGAGGTGAAACGATTAATCGATTAAATCAAGTTTATTTGTGCAGCACATTTCATACAAGTATAGACTCAATGTGCTTTAAAAAAGATAACAAAAATATACCACAACACTAATCCTGAATAGATATCTGAGCTAAGAGTATAACATGCATATAAAATATCAATAACCACAACAACAACAAAGGAAATAAAACCATAAACACAGATCAGAAATAAGCATCAATGTAACAACAGGATCAAAAGTAAAAGCAAATAAAAGAAGAGGGTATTACAGTAAAAGGAAATAAGAAAAGTAGCAAGCACTTCAAGTGTGACCATAAGATTGTGAGACAAGATATGTTTTAAGCATAGACTGTGGTTTTAAGTCTGCTTTTAAAAGAGTAAACTGTTGGAACAGACTAATCTATTAATCAGGTTAATCGATTCAACAGAAAAGTTTCTCTGCAGCTATTCTTATAATTGATTTACAGCTCACGTTTTTTAAAGATAAAATTCCAACTTATCCAAGTGTGAACTAAATATCTTTTGAATTTTGGCCTTTTAGTTGGACAAAACAAGACATTTGAAGATGACGCTCTGAAGGTTGACAAATTTCAACGGTAACTTCAGGAAGAGTAAGATGCTTTTTGTTTAACCAGAAACTGCTGCTGTGTCACTCTTCAGACTGCATTGACAAAAGCAGTCCCACTGTGGTCTACTACTGCCTCAGTCGGATAGTTTGTGTAATTGTGGTGTTTTAACCATTTAAAACAAACCAAAACCACACAGTAGCACAAAGTAGTCAAGTGGAACTTTATTTGTCCCCAGAGGGGGGTTTCGTTTTGCAGCAGTAAGAACACACAGGCTCAACAGTACACACACAATACATGACAAAAGAGTAAAAACACTGAATACATAAGTATATTCTGTGCCACTAAGATAAAGGGTGGCCTCGCTGAAATTGTCTTTTACTATGGGAGTTTAACAGTGAAATGGCTGAAGGAGTGTTTGTATCTGTTGGTTTTGACTAGTTGGAATTTGAAGCGTGGGAACCAGAAGTCAGTGTCTGAAACTCAAACTAACCGACAGAGGAATTGAAAATTGTTCTTTCCAGGCCTGGAAAAGTATTGGGGGGAAAAAACAAAAATCCCAAAACTTTGGAAAAGTCATTGAGATTAGTCTGAATTACCCTACGGTTCCGGTGAGTCTCACGCGTGGATTGAGTCTACGGCAGTTGCTTGGGGTAGTTTAGGCTCGTGACTGGCTTGCGTTGTTATCTAGCTAGAATATACACAATGGCAGGGAAATAGATTTAATAATATCATTGGTGTTTTTTACACTGGGGACGCTGGGGCTGATTTTGTCTCCTCCACTTTTTGAAAGCGTAATTTGTTAAAAAATGTTCTGAAATAAAGCTTGCAGTCAAATAACAAATAAAAATCCCTTTAACAAGGTTTATATGCCCGATAAGAAAACATGCAATGCAGTTAAAATATTAGACAGGAAGAAACAAATGCGCATCCAAAAAAGCAACTTAAGCTAAAAAAAGCTTCTGACTATAAAATGACCCAGAAACTCAGTAACTTAAAAAACTCCTTGACACAGTTTCTTTTTGCCCATGTTTTCCTTCTTTCCCTTTAAACATGACAAAAGAGGAGGGAAGACCAAATCATGCCTTCATATGTGTTGCCTCAGTTAGGATGATATTACAGGAGAAAAGTTGATCTACAGGAGAAAACAGATCTGAAAGCGACGCAGAATGCCTGAGAGCCGCACTGCTTTATATTCTATTATATTTATTTGTCTCCTTTACATAAATAAATACATTTCCGCCACAAATTGGTGCAGAGACTTTCACCAGCATGCAGGAAATGAAGTGTTTAATGATCTAAATTTCCTACGGGAGGTCCCCCCAGACCCCCTGCTCAGATATCTCCGCATTGAGGATACCTTTAAAACACTGGATCTTTTCGTCTCGCTGTCGTGAACCTAGAATTGAATATCTTGATGTCTCGCGAGTGTCTCTTCTCACCCCTTACCTGAGCCCCTATGTCCCCACCGCTTCTCAACACAAAGTGACATCCTTGATTAATATATGTTGTGACTTGTGAAAAAGACCAAGACCTGGGACTCGCAGAATACAGTGTGTGTGGCAGAACATTTTTCCAACATTCCAGCAGCGGTAACTGTCCACGGCCAAAGAAACAAACACCTGTGTCCCGCTGCGTGCAAAGCAATATCAACCCCAGTCACTTTTTCAACACGGGCGCCACGGCGAGGATACCCACTGCAAACACAGCATCTCTCTTTGTTGTTACCAAGCAAACATCAACACAGTTGCTGTTTCAAAGCGCCAGGAGCAGTGAGATGTGCATATGGTGAATGTGTATATTTCCCTCCTGGTTTATAGTGACAGAGATTCATTGGTCAAGATGTGTGTGAACCCCGTCTGCAGGGATCCTTTCCATAATGTTGGCAGACACTTGTAAAAACAATCTGAGCCCGTCAGCGGCCAAAACAAGCACTTCAGTGTACGTACTGTGAGGCGGCTGCGGTGCAGGGGCATTTTATAAACTAAACAACTAATTGTGTAATGCCGTGATAGCGTCAGAGTTGCCTCATTGATCTCTATCAGTGATACACATTCTGCTTGTTTCACACACAGTAATAAAAAGAGGCCAACTGTAGCCACATCAGCTGATTTATAGAAAACACGCGCTTCTAATTCAGTCAGCCTGACGTCTGTCAGCAGTTGTGTTGCAGTGCTGTAGTAGCACAGAGAGGGTCTTCCAGTACAGGCTTGTTTTTCTGCCCTCTGTCAGGGCTGCTGGTTTAAATAACAGACTCACATCTGTTTCTCTGTCGACTGCAGGCTCCTTCAGGGGTCGCTAATAAAACAGAAGACACTGACTTTAAATCGCTTTTCTGGTGATGTTTGCTCGTTTTGCAGTTGATCTGGCAGTTTTTCTGTGTGTGTTTATTTGGACACATGAAACTATATCCCTAAAAAAAAAAAGATGGCCTGTTATTCAGATACTTTAGTTCACTGTGGGGTTTTTTAGCCACTGGGATCCAGATTAGGATTCTTTTTAATAATTCTTGTGTATTATTAAATGTTGGTTGTCCTACATGTCTGCAACTAATGATTATTTTCTTGATTAGGCCTAATTGTCAGAAAATAGTGAAAAGGGCTGATTCCTCTTCAGATTCCTTGTTTTTAATTGATTATCATTCTAAAATCCCAAAATGTGACGTTTATTATCATATAAGACAAAGAAAAGCAGCAAATCTTTACGTTTGAGTTACTGGAACCAGCAAAAGTTTTGAGTGGGGGTTTTTTCTTGATAAAAGCCCAAAACGATCGGAGCACTAACCCTATAAAAGTTCCCAGTGCCAAAGATCTTCACTCTTCTGGACTACAAGATAAAAGCAGCACAACCTCTCCGTCGAAAAGCTAAAAATAGTGAACATTTGGTGTTTTTGCTTGAAAAACAACAGAAGTATTTAATCAGTTTTATAAAATAGCTGTTTTTGTTTTGGTATTGTTATTTAAATATTTTATGTACTGTGTAAAATAACACTTATTCACTTGTACTGTGCATCTCGTCGAATTTACTTTGCAAAAACTCTGTCTGTTTTCCGCCGGCACAGTCTCTTTGTACTCCGGCGTTACTTTCAGTAACAGTTCCACCTCGATGTCAGTCCATGCAAAGAAAATATCTGGTGAGGATCTTCGTCTTTAGTACTTTTTTCTTTCACTGAATCTCCTGCAACTGTAGTACACCACATACTTCCTGTTTACACTGCTATGCACATGCCCAGTGTATATGAACGGCCACTAGATGGTTGATTTCAGCCGTTTTAATATAAACGGAGATCAAAAGATACGGAGCTAAAACTGTGAGATGCTTGTAGTGTGTGTGTGTGTGTGTGCTTTTGTGTAGAGAAACATTGATCCCAGGGGTGTATTTTTAGTCAGAGACTGATCGATTTTGTGGTTGTGTTTCAGGGGTTGATGTGAGTTCAGTGCCGGCCAAACTGCACACCACAGCAAATTCACGACGTTCTGAGCACACATGCAAAGGTTACGACTCAGTTTCCACCGAAATGTTACGAGACATGATGATGCATGATATTGGCCTTACAATAAGATAAGACAACAGTTTTCAAAGAGGGGGTACATTTCTGAGCATTAAACACTTAATTTCCTGCATTCTGGAGAGTTTTTTTGCCTGTATGCGTCAAAATGTGGAAATGTTTTTATTCATGTAAAGGAAAACACAATATTCAGGCAGCAGGTGACAATTCAAAATATAAAACTCTAACAGAATATAATTCAGTGAGGTTATCAGGTATTCTTTATTGCTTTCAGATGTGTTTCTCCTCTTCTCATGTGATGTCATCCCTGCTGAGGCAACACACATGCAGGCACGATTTGGTCCTCTCTCCTCTTTCACAGGGAGAGAAAGGAAAACTTGGCCAAAAAGATACTTTCAAGAAGTGGTTAAAGTTTGGTGCATGCACGTTGGGTCATTTTTAATTCTATATTTTAATTGAATTGCATGTTTTCTTGTTGTGCAAATGAACCTTCCTTCCTATGAAATTTTTAACAAATGATGCTTTCAAAAAGCGGTGGGGACGCGTCCGCAGCGTAAATGACACCTATGTGTTTGGTATGTCACCAAGAGACATACAAAGACTGAAACAAGGGCCTGCATGAAGGGCCACTATAAGATAGAAACTCTTTTTCTTTTTCTTTGACTCATGCAAAGCTCCCATGGAGGAGTCACAGAACTACAATATAGAGCTGGAATTTGGAAATGCAGTATGATAGGTCTTCTTTAAATAAAGAGTCTAAATACTTCTTCCACCATTTACTGCACTTCACATCTTCAAGTACTCAGTGCTGAAACTAATATGGAAATTAAACTGTTATAACTGCATTTGTGTCTCGCTGTGGAACTGTGTTTGTGTCGATCTTTTCAGGGTTATTTGAGGGAGTGTTAGTCAGGCCTCAGTCACAAGGACAACTAAAATTGAATCAAAACAGCCTGGAAGTAGCGCACACTCACACACATACACAGACATTTCTTCCTCACACCTGCAGGGCTGAAGGAGTTGTGTTCATACTTGTCTTCTTCACAAATACAGATACTGTGTGTTGTGCAGCCTCGGAACAAGCAGCTGTTGAATGTCTGAGCTCACACTCCTCTGCTGAATTGTACTTGAGCAACACACTGAATCACTCCCGGCTGCACATGCCGACCTTTCACCTGTCGTTACCCATATGGAGGAGCAAGGGGAGTTTGAGACTAAGAAACTTCTTCTGCTTTCGTCTTCCTCCTCCACACTCTTCATTCGTCACTTTCAGCAGCTCGTTCTCAAAGACAAGACTTTTTTCTTCTTTTTTTTTCATGTATTTATTTTTTACAAAATGTTTTGACCCATTCACACCTGACTGCTCTCACTGGTAAATACCTGGTCATTACTTTGTCTGCAAAACGGGTCACCCAGGTTTCAGTTCATCCAAACATGTTCAAACAAGAGATTCAACGAATCAACAACTAACGTTAGGGCTGCCGCTGATGATCATTTAGTAATGGAGTATTCTACAGATTATTACATCGAGCAATGAGTTAAGAAATACTTTTGCTTTGCGGCCTCTGGTACCGGGATCAGCTGTGTAACTCATATCACTGTAACGTTACAACCCAAACTCGCAGACTACTCAGCCGAAGAATGTATTATACATTTACAACTAAGAATTGTGCCTTACCTTTGCTATCCTTCAGCTCAACTAGCAATCATGATATACGTTAACGCGTCGTTAGTCACGTAGACGCAAAAACATGTGAAAACAGTGTTGAAAAATACTGAAGTTATCCTTTAAGAATGTACTAAAAGATTTTGATAATTTCTATTGTTTGTTATCTATAAAGCAGGGTTGCTTTTGGGATGACAATGTTAGTCGGTCCACACTGAAATATCTCAACAACTATTGTCTTGAAATTTTCTACAGATGTTCATGTTCCCCAGAGGAGTTCTCATCTAGCGCCACCATGAGGTTCACATTTGTGGTTCAGCAACAAATATCTCGACAAACATTGGATGGATTGTCTAAATTTGGTTCAGACAATCATGTCACCCTAATTCATGATTTGTAATAACTTTGATGATCCTCAGACTTTTCTTTTTTTATCTAGCACCGCCACCTGATCAAAATTTCAGTTCCTCAGTAAAGTTTTGACCAACTAACTAACCTCAGCTGTACTTAGTGTTTAGTGCTAATTAGCAACTGTTACCATGCTAACACACTAAACTAAGAAGGTGAACATCTGTGAAGGGATATGATGCTAAACAGTAGTGAATATCATACCTACAGCATGTCAGCATGTTAGCATTTTCACAGCAGTTTTCCACGCTAACACAAGCATTTGGCTTAAAGTACAGTCTCACAGAGCTGCTAGTATGGCTGGAGACTAAAATTTTAATTATGTTTCACCTACTAAAAAAACGAACCATTTACTAGCAAAACTTAAGTTTTAAATAAGCAAAAATAAACAAAATTAACATAATAGAAACCCATTGGATCAGCTCAAACACGTTTTCCAGCTCATCATACGATTTGTCGCAGTGAATTAAGCTTCTCAAAATAACTATAAAATTAAAATATCAGCAGTGTACATGAAGGACAAGGAAAAGACAGCAGAGTTAAGTCATGAAAACATCAGTGAGGAGGAAGCCTCTGCCCTGAAATCATGCTTAAGTGTCTCTGATAAGACGGAGAGGAAGAGGTTATTATCCTGCAGTCACTTATATAATCTTCATCATACACTCAGATGAAACCAGGCTGTATGACACGTCCTCCACCATGTCGGGGTATAGTGTTTATTTTTAGAACGGCTGTCTCTGGTGGGCGGCGAGGAGCTGGTCGTCATAGTGATTGGGGGGGTTCATTGGTTTAATGAACAGGCGACAGAGCACAATCTGTAAGAGCTTATTTCTCAAAGGTGAAAGAGTCTGTTTAGTGTGTTTGCAAGATAAATCATAGGGGTCACAAGATGATTTAAGATTTATTAAAGACAGGAAACATTTCTGCTATTAAAATTGTGTTTATTTTGTCAGACTTTCCCAATCAAATTTGCTTCTTTTCCTAGTTTTATCATCTTATGATATATAATCAGAGTAGTTTCTTTGCCCCACACTGATGGAAAAATAAATTTGCCAGTGATTCTCTTACTGCGTATGACTACTGCAGTGATGAAATACATCCAGCTCAGGACCATTTTAAATTTTAAGTACATGAGTAAAAATACTGATTCTACAGTTCAGGGAACGTTTTGACATGCAGTGATTAAGTTCATCCTTGTGCATTTAAGTTCCAGCAGTTTTCTGATTTGGCATCTGACAAATAGGGTCGTTGTTGTTGTTGTTGTTACCATTGTATTAATATCATGACACAGCAGGGACGCAGGAATTAAGATAATAAGACACACTGGGGGGGAAGCCCTGTAGCATCCATGTACGCATCTTTAGTGTTCAAAACTAAAGACAGGTGGAGGATATTTGACACAAAAGACACAAAAGTCTGAGTAAGGAGGTAGTTTGGGTGGACAGAGGGCAGACACTTGACCTCCACCGGTGTTTGTTTCCCCTGTGAAACAGAAAGTCAATGTAAATTAACTGATGTACCTAACATTTTTTTAAAACCTAAACCACAATGTTTTCCTAACGGTAACCATGTACTTTTGTTACCTAAACCTAACCAAATTGCGAAGTTTCTCGTTAACAATGTGCTGTTTCAAAACTGCAAAGTTTTGCAATGTTAACAAGTACCTTTATTTTGAAAGTCTAACCGGACATTACACATTTATTGTTGCTAACTGCGACGCTAAAGGGTTACTCAAGGCGTTAAAAAAAGGCTTTTCCGGATGTGTGAATAATATGTCGAAATATTAAGATTTTTAATTTTTTTATATTTATTTTGGATAAATTGTTAAATTGATTAAGTAATATAAAGCAAATCTTCGCAATAATTGATAAATTAGTAGGTTAGATTAACTGACTGTCCCAAAGAAATAATGTTAGATTAATTGACAGGTGCAGCCCTAACAATAACTGTTCCTCCAGGTAACAGGAGGAGTCAATGTGTTCAGTACTAAGGGCAGTTTATACTTCTAACCTGTAAGTTCTGACGCACGTCTCCCCAAAAATATAAAAACACAAAGTGGCGACGCAGACGGCAAGAGCTTTGATTGGTCGTGTTGGTAGCACTTTCCTTCTTCTTCTGGCTCAACCGGTTCAAGGGTCGTACAAACATCTGCTCAGACGCCTTCTGTCGTTTTCTGTGTTTTAGTAATTTCACTTAAATTACTGCTGTTCAATATCGATAAGCTCCAACGTGATCCGCTCAGCTTCAGCTGCCATTGTTTGTAGTAGCCGACACCAACAAAGAAGAAGCAACTCAACACAGTGGAACATAGAAAACCCACCGCCAAACGGTGTAATTGCAGAGCGACGCAGACACCAACGTACAAGTATAAATGAGGATCACAACGGGACACAGTCCACAGCGTAGACTGCCGTTTTTTTGCCAGATATAGATGCTTAAATGTAACGTCAGCACTTTATTTCAAGCCAAGACTAGAAGTTATTCAAGTTTAATGGATTTTAAACTAAGTCACAGCAGTCAGACTTATTTACAGCGTGTGTCCCCTCCTCAGGTACAGGTGAGGTGGTCGCCATCATGATCCCGGAGCCAAAAGGCCGCGAGGTGGCATCACTGCTGGAGCGTAATGTGACGGTCACCATGACGATCACCATCGGGACGAGGAATCTGCAGAAGTACGTCAGCAGGACGTCAGTGGTGTTCGTGTCCATCTCCTTCATAGTGCTGATGATCATCTCGCTCGCCTGGCTTGTCTTCTACTACATCCAGAGATTCAGATACGCCAATGCACGAGACAGGAATCAGGTACACACACGCACTCAACTACACCTTGAGTCTCTTACTAAAACACACTGGCTTTCCCCGCCTCTCTGTGTCTGCTGACTTTCTTTGTCAGCAGTATGTTTTCTCTTCTTCTGTCCTGATTTTAAGGGGCGGCTGTGGCTCAGGAGTTAGAGCGGGTTGGCCGTTAATTGGAAGGTCGGCAGTTTAATCCCGGCTCCCCCAGGCTGCATGGCAAAGTGTCCTTGGGCAAGATACTGAACCCCCCCAGTGTATGAATGTGTGTGAATGGTGAAACAAGCGCTTTGAGTGGTCGAAAAGACTAGAAAGGCGCTATACAAATATGGAGCATTTACATTTACATTTCTCAGTGCAGCAGCTGCATGCGTTGTACTGAATGAAACAGCACCAGGTGTTCACTGTTGCTTTACCTGGTTGTAATGTACGCAGGCGGCTCGCTGACATAAAGTCTATCTGCGGGAAACACTGTCTTTATGAGACGAAGCTCACATAAAAGTAATGTGGAGGTGTCCCAGTACTTTTGTCTATATAGTTTATTAGTCAAGATACTGAACCCCAAAATTGCTCCCAGTGGCATCGCCATTTGTGATGGAATGTGTTTGATGTTTTGATTTAGTTTCTGATGAGCTGCTGTTACCGTAGCCGCTGCTCATCGATGTGTGAATGAGATGTAGTGAAAAGCACTTTGAGTGGTTGGAGAGAGTAGAAAGGTGCTGTACAAGTATTCAGCTGTAGAAACACAATAATTTGAACTTTCAGGGCAGTGGCCTTAACCATTTTTGGCTTGGATCTGTGGAGGACAAATGAAAAATCATCATTCCTCTGCTCATCTTGTACGGCTCATACCGGTCTGTTTCTGGTTAAACAACAAGGATCTTATCTCAGCAGGGATCATTTCCACCATGTTGTCAGACAAGTCTAAGTGGCAAAAACAAACTTTAGTGGACGTGCTTTGAAAGGGACAAACTTGCAAGCAAGGATTATGCTGCAGCCCTGTTGTGACTACAGTGTATTCGCTTAATACTGGACCAACTTCAAAAGATGTTGTCCCAGTTAGTCACATTGGCACAAAGACATGAGGGTTTGGTATGAGTAACAAAGTAACCCTTTAAATATTTTATGTTTCTTTCTCTACTTTGACTCAACTGTGTTTCAGTACATTCACTACATTTATCTGACCGCTGTAAGCACTAGTCACTTTGCTGATTTTCAAGATATGCTTCCATGATATAATGTAGTACAATTTAAAAAAAAAAAAAAATTACATTGCCATTCAGTCTCCATTTGCCATGAGAAATCTGGTTTCTCTACTTCCCGTGACATTTACATGATGTGTCAGAGGATTAATTACTGGAAAAAGACAGTAACCTGGTTCCTTAAACAGCTGAAGTGATTAGAAACAGCTTCTGGACAGATTACCGTGTAATATAAAATTACCATGGAGGTGCTTTCATCCTAATGTCTCTTCCCCACAGCGTCGTCTTGGTGATGCTGCGAAGAAGGCCATCAGTAAACTGCAGGTCCGCACCATCAGGAAGGGCGACCAGGAGACAGAGGCCGACTTTGACAACTGCGCAGTCTGCATCGAGGGCTACAAGGCCAACGATGTGGTCCGCATTCTGCCCTGCAGGTAAACACGCACTTACAGAGAGAACTAGAAACTGGGTTTTCACACACAAGGATATGTGGCGTGATATTTTGGTGCTTTACGGTCACTATAAACACTATAAACATAACACTATAAACAAGAGACAACCCGTTCTCACTCCCAAGACCCGCTGGCATCGGTTTGTAACACACATGCAATAGTTCAGTGCTTTGGGGCAAGAGCAGGTGTTTAGTAAATAACAAGTAAGTAAGGAGGTGGTTGGGGAGGACGGGTAGGACAGAAACCAGATTTTCACCCAGAAGACTGATGTTCGTTTCCTGTGTGAAACAAAAGTCAACGTTGATTTTAGTTGAGTTACCTAGTTTAACCAGACATTGCATATTTAGTGACGCTAACTTGACGGCGGAGCCCTACAATAACGACACTGAAGGGTCTTCAGAAAAGAAACACGTGAAAAACCCAAGAACGAATAAAGAGCCTTTCCACTGCAGGAACTTTCACAGGTGACAAAGAATAGTTTGAAGAAATTTAACCTTCCTTTGGACTGGAGGACTTCAGTCAGGACGAATCTCTAATAGATTAATAAAAAAGATAGGATGTCCTCCTAAATGCAGTTGGAAAACATGTTTCTCTAACATTACATATCCCAAATGTCATCCTAACCTGAGATGAGATCGGAGTTCAGATTAAGGAATTTTCTCTCTTTTGAAGTATCTCTGTGATGTCGCTGTCAGCTGCTGTGAATTCACCTTACTGAGTAAACATTAAACTTTCAAATGCAGTCACGCTGTGTAAAGGGTTTCATAAGCAAATATAGGGTTTATTATCTGGTGTCCCTTTGTATTAGTGTATTTTTACTTTGCTCTTAATGGGCTTCAAAATAAAGATACTTTTTTTCAATTTGATTTTTTTTTTGTTTTTTCTTGTGATCACAAAATAACTTTGTGATGATGGAAGCTGTTTGGTGAAATTCAACTCAGGGCAAACGGTTTTCTTGTGATCAGGGTTGTGCAGAAAACCGAGATTGTGACTACAGAGACTGTTTGTTTTCCCCAAAGACAGGCTGAGATTATGAAATGAGTTACATGAGGTAACAAATGGTATGAGTTTCTTTCTTTGTGACTGCAGAAAATGAAGGCACCTGTTAACTCGCTTCTGTGTTGAAAGCAGAATAATTGACTCCAACGTTTCTCCTCTTTGCAGACACTTGTTCCATAAGAGCTGTGTGGATCCGTGGCTGTTAGATCATCGCACGTGCCCTATGTGCAAGATGAACATCCTCAAAGCCCTGGGCATCGCTGTGAGTCCAGGGACGGGCTTTAACACTGGAATCGTTCTTACTCGTTTTAACCAGGAGAGTCTTTCGGCGAGGCAGTCAGTTAGTTTGGATCAAGATAATACAGACAAAACTTATGTATTTGTCTCTGCCACAAATCGATTTACACTACCTGCCAAATGTTTTCTGTAGTTTGTGGTAAAATATTTAAGTAGTAATTAAGTAGTTTTAAATGGTACAAAAGTAAGCCGCAAACTGCCAAAGTTAAAAAAAACATGTTTCTGTCACCAGATCAGAGATCAGATCCAAGATGTTTTCTTTATACATTAGTTTTTGCATCAACTTTCAAGGCTTAATTTACCTCCATTGCTGCAGAATAACCAAAGAAGATAAACACAAAGTTTAGGTCAGCAAAACAGAGAAATGACGTAAATTTCAGAGATATACAGGTTTCAGGAATCGAGTGATCAGGTTGCAAAAATTAATTCTGCAACAATGGAAGTAAATGAAGCCCTGAAAGCTAAAGCAACAAAACAAACTGTAAATGTTTTGTATACTTTGTTCAGATATGTTCTCATTCAAATCAACAAATGTTTTTGTCATTTAGGCAAAGTTCTTGAGCTGTTTTTATGTTATGAATTATTTATGAAGTTTTCAACAAAGTTCTTTTGATGCTGAACTATAACGAACCGCGTTTCCAGACATGTTTTCTCTCTCCACTTCAGCTGAACGCAGACTGCCTGGACGACCTGACGCTGGACTACGACCTGGCCCTGGGCGGCGTGGGTGGGGTGGGTGGCGTCGGGGCACTGGCCCTGGAGGCTGTGGTGTCCGGGGCCTCCAGTGACGGCACGCTGAGCGAAGGCGGCTCTTCTGTGGTGCTGGACCCCGGCGTGCGACGGGTGGGCCTCCCACAGGACTACCAGGACCCCGACACTCTGAGAGACAGCCCTGTGACGGCCACCACCGACACACACACAGGTGACACACACTGTATGTTCCCGGAGGCCTTGGCTGAATCTCAGTCTCAAGGACTCACAGTTCCCAGTGAGTCTGAGGGCCATCCCATTTTCAAATCGTCAACCGCATGAGGGCCCTCCCACAGACCTTTCAGCCATTTGTGCACACTTTCCGTTGCCTGAGGGAATTACCCACAGTTCATAGTGTCGGGATGTTAAGCATTTAAAAAAAAAAAACTACAAGAAAAAGTTCACATGTAAGTGAATGGTGCTGCTGTGCTAAAAACGAGTAAATTTATTATTTGAAAATGACGTCTACAGATAATTCATAAAACATCCACAGATAATTTTCAAATAATCGCCATTGGGTGGCGATGGTACAGTGGATAAAACACATGTCTCTAGTGTGGGAGAGCCAGGTTTGATTCCCATTGCGGCATCCATCAATCTGTCCCTGAGAAAGACACTTAACCCCTAGTTGCTCCAGAGGCGTGCGACCTCTGACACACATAATAATTATAAGTGGCTTTGGATAAAAGCCTCAACTAAATTAATTATTATTTTTATAATCACAATTGTTTTAGCGTTGTAAAGGTAACGTGATAAGTGCGATGCTGTCCCATTAAACCACTTTGGGCCCTCGCAGCCTCTCACACTTACCAGGTGACGTCAACTAAGTCTGTAAGGGATCAGGTTTTAGGGCCCTTTTTATTCAGTAATCAAATGAGCGGTGTTATACTGACACCCTGTGGCGTTTCTGTTACACAACGCTCTGAAAGTCACATTGATGGCACATTCATCACTCCTGCTGCGTGAGGCGGGTAACAGTGAAGGAAGGAAGAGTTTTTTTTTCTTTAATGAGGTTTCACTGAAGGAAAAACCAGGGAGGGAATGATCTTTATTTTCACATTCTGCTACAGAGTCAGGTTAAAGATTCAGCCTTTCAAAGGAGGAGCGCTAAATGGAGTTTAAAAACTACATAAAATGGTAAGCTTTATAGTAAAATTATTTTTATTTTAAGTATTTTCACTAGCTAGTATGGCATCTTATGTTTCTGTTGGTAGTGTTGGGCAGCAGCGTCGCTACAAGTAGCGCAGTTACTAGTTTATCTACATTTCTCAGTAGCTTGGTGGTAGCGTCGCTATTTTCTGAATCTAATAGCTTTTCAGTAACAAAGCTCTTTTATTGGCCGAGTAGCGCGGTAGCTTCCACAC
>JAPMOB010202819.1:0-23392 GCA_029875015.1 Lepomis gibbosus
GTGGGGGGGACTGTAACAGTGTATAGTCAAAATGTCCCTCCCTCGACGCAACAAATCCGTTCTTTCGTACCAGACAGCCCCCCCCACCCCTCCTAACCCTGCCTCCGCTAACTCACTCACTGCCTCCTCTCGCTCTCTCTTTCCGTCTCCCTTGCTGTTTGCCTGTGGTGCGTTTACATGTATTTAAAAAGGATTGGCTCAGAGGTTTTCAAGTCTGGCTTAGTACACTTCTCGTGTGCCATATTTAGTTTGAAAATGTTGCCAGTCCCTCCTCAACGTACTACCCACTAAGGGGAATCCCCTCCAAATGTGATGACATTGTAAGAAAACAAAATCCCCAGATCCTTATCTTCTACAATTCTGACTGATTCACAGGTTCTAAACATCAATCTTTGTATGCTGGTAATAGAGTTATGCATTTCGGATCACTGTATTGGCATAATAAAAAAAGATGTGTGTGAAGTGTGAATTATTAAATGAAGGAAAGCACTCAGGAGCGTTTGGGATTTAATTAGTTATAACCAGTTTTGCAAGACAAAGGTGAAGTATTTTTGTGAATACCGTGTACCCCAACTAACAAACTACAAGCACAACCAACTACAACCAACACACACTTTAAATTAAATAGTGTCTGACTTTGGAGACCCCTGGTCTAGTCTATGGGGATTCATTTCAAAAGACCTGTCCTCGTTGCTTGGTTTCAGATGTCTGTATCGCTGCCCACATCAACATGTTCAGTGGTTCAAATAGGTGTGGTGTACTGTTCCCTGCGGTTGGAGAAACAGTCGACCAGTCAGAGCTTTGAAGATGGAATTAAAAATGGGGACGTCATCTTCCCACTTTACTATCTAGCTATATTCATGGAAAATAGTGGCAGAAAAAGTTTTTCTCCATATGTCTTCCTTTAGTGCTACTTTTATATACTTTGTTCTGTTTTATTGACGATTTTATTCTATTCTAAGTTAAGGGATTTATGACTATCTGGTTATACATTTTCTGTGTGTGTGTATCACGGAGCGAGCTACAACTGTATTTCATTGTGCTATCCTGTATTGTGTAATGACAATTAAGCTGAACTTTGATGGATAAGGTCGGCACAGCTGCACAGGTTTTTGTGAGGCAACACACAGATATAACCTACGTCACTGTATTTTTTAAATGAAATTAAATGCAAAACATCAATGAAAAACATCACTCGTTACCGATTGGTTTACTGCAAAACAAAACTTCCCCCAACTCCCAACAGAAATTTGGCTTCATTCTGATTATCAGGCCACTGCATTGTGGATAACAGTGGGACTAGCGTCTGAATGGGCAGGGTGGAGAGATAATGTGAATAACAGCACAGCGGAGAACTCAAGAACACATAGACCAACTTATGTTTCAGGAAAGGACATTAAAATTGAAGCGACTGGTGGTGTTCAGTTAAAGAAAAACTTACATTTCATTATACTCATTCTGTTTCTAAAATATGTTCGGTCAGACAGTGGCCTTCCTCTTAAGACCAGCTTAACTGCCAGTTATGTTTCATACTGCAGTTCAGCGGACTACAAACATGAGGGAAAGGACTGGCACACAGTGCACGGGAGCAAAAGCCTAAATAACAGATAACAGTGCCCCGTTTTCTATTTATTAAATTGACAATCGAATCGTGATACCAAAACTCACTCAACTACTCCATCTTGTTCCTGTGCTAAAAGACATTCTGAAGTCCACTTAAAGCTAAATGGTTAGTTGTACTCAGTTAGTGCGACTAAAAATAAAACTTATGCAGAATAGCATCTTCTGATTATTGACCTGCTGCATGTAGACAAGGGTTTTTACAATAATCCAAATTACCTGTGTGACCAGATTTCTGTCAGTAACCTGGTTTCTTGCGCGCATGTAAAGGTTCTGCTGTCTCTCTGCCTCGTATCTCTTGCTTTATCTAGTCCGCCGTCCTTGTTATTCCTCCTCCCTCTCTCTGCCTATCGCTGCCTATCTCTATCTCTGTCTCTCTGTACTGTATGTGTGTCTGTTCCCTTGCCTCCTCTGTACCCTGTTACAGCATCTCTGGAATTTATCTCTCTCACATTATTTCTGCAGCTCTCCTTTGTGTAGCATCTCCCTCCCACCTGTGTACTCTCCCTCTTGCTCATTCTTCCCCTATTCCACCCTTTCCTTTCCCTGATATTGATCTGCATTCTAGCCATACAGCTGAAACGCCCGTGGCTCTGCAATGAGCTCACCTCCCACTTCTTCTGTGTGTATGCGAGTGTGCACGCAGGAAGAAGCTGCTCCCAATCCCCATATGTCTCAGCATCACTGCAATCTTAGACACACTAATTCAGCTAAAACAAAATGCTGTTTATATATAGGGAAAATGTACCAGTGTTTTCATGTTGTTTTTGAATATATCTCCTATTTGTTGTAGTTTCGGCCAGTACAACTGTGCATCACATCTGTCATGTATTAAGGAGTAGCTGACACAGCCTGGTTAGTCTGCTGATTGTCTCTGTGATCACATATACTGTGTTTGAAAACTGTTGAAATTCACTATTTAGTTTTTATTGTTTCCATATTTTTTTCTGATGTCAGACAACTGAATGAGCACGAAATAGTGATTCGATTTCAAGTCAAAAATGTTACCTTAACAAGGCAGACAATAGTTCCTGCGCGTGTGGCAAGACGTCAGTTAAATCTTTTTTACGATGGTAACGTCATCTGACAAAGTCAGTGTACATACAGTTTGTTTGACTAGTTTGATATTTAAAATAAGTAAGTCACCAGAGAAAGTAAGACAGAGAGTTGTTTTCTTAACTTTGCTGCTATATAGTCCTCGACCAGGCTCAAATAATTGTTTTCAAAAAGCCCTGTCACCACTAAAGGCGTGAGTATACTCCACCCACAGGCTCTCTTTTGCCGCTCAGAAGTCTAAAAGTTGGGTTATGCTAGAAAATAACTTGTTTGTACAACATGTTGTCCGACAAAGCCGGGAGGCAAAAGTCTTTATAGTTGTTCTGAACAGCCTCACTTGACGGCAGAGCGACAAGCCGGCTGTCATAGAGAGGGGTGGATGTGCAACATTGATTGAAAACGGTGATAAAGGTGTACATTTTCAGACACTCTCCCCCCACCACCACCCCACCCACCCTAATACGATGAAAGAAAGCTGTGGGGGAAGGGGGGTCTCCGAAACTATTCATCCATCCGACAAGCAGTTCTGACAGAGTATACTAGCCACTTAACAGACTGAAACCAGCAGGCTCTAGTGCTTCTCATGAGCCTGAGGCTTGCTAGTATATTTAGTATTAAGCATGTAAATTACATACTTTGCTCTTTTTCCACTACACTGGTGAACAACAAATACTTAATGTTTGAGCGGTGTGTTTCCACACGTCATATTTCTCATTTAAGTCACGGTAGTTCTTATATAAGTTATATCATTTTGAGTATGCCATTAAACGTGACAATCAGGTCTTCCAGTATGGTACTTTTATGTAGTTGAGCAGAGCAGAAAGTGAAAACAACTGTGCTTTAGTTTCCCGAGGGAATCAAAACAAGTACTGATAATTGGTTGTATCCAGGTTGTCGCTCCCACACGTCAGAACATTAGCATAGAGTTGAACATTTCTCAGTTTCTCAAGGTCAGAGCTGTGATTTTTGAGTCTTAAATCGTGTTGGGCAGCACAAGGATGTTATTTGGAGGTTCACAGTGAATGGCAGTTTGTCTTGCCTGTAGTGTTTAAATCTGTGTGAACGGGGAGTCAAACACACCGCAGCGCTTTCACATTTATCAACCCAGGAGACTGTTTTCAAGTGTGTAAAACACGAGCTTAGTGTGAATGGATGGCCAGAATGGAGAGAAAAAGATCCATTTTCAAATTTACTTAGGTTGAACATACTCTTCACACCAGTAAAAGACAGCGTGTTCCAATCATTTCACTCTGTGTTTGTTTGTGTGCCTGTTTTCTAGCTGGCTCTGCAGTCGCGGCTGTGTGACAGGACTCGGATCGGAGAGTACCACCCCGGGGCGGTGCGCTACACACAAGCTGACCTGGTCGACCTCAGCGATGACGATGACGATGACACCAACGTGCTCTTCTACTCTCCTGACATGACCCTGAAAGACCGAGGCCCCTGAGAGAGAGCTGGAGAGGGAAAAAGAGAGAGACAAAAGGGCTGGAGGAAAGGAGCAGGAAGGAGGGTCACAGCCAGAAAAACGCAGTGGATTAGAAACTGAGAAGCAGGAACAAGAGGTAGGGAGGGAATGGAAGGAAAGACTGGGGAGACAGTCAGGCAGATAGAAGCCGGAGATGAGCTGTCAGGTTCCATTATTAATCCCCATCCTTTACTATTTAATATCCTAAAGACACACACACACACACACACACAGAGCAGAGCTGCAGCTTCTTGCAATACCATCAGAGAGGAGCAAGAAAGGAGCGACTCTAAAGATCCTCCTAATGTTAAAGGCATCTGCTGCATCCCGAAGGTCTTAAAATGATTTCCCCCTCTGCACCGCCTTCTTGACTCCTGCATTGTGCAGCGTTTTTCCAGCGTACCACAAAAATGAAAGAAAAATGGAAAAAAACAATAAAAAACAAAGGACTGCTGAAAGGCAGTCATAACAAGATGTTAGTTTTGCATTCGCAGCAATTACCTTGTGAAAGGTAATTGCTTTCACTTGTGAAAAGCAGGCCTTTTAAAAAAGCACCCTATGTGTCACACCTGAAAGCATCGACATCCAAGCCGAGATTGATCCGGGTACTGAACCGGGTTTCTTGCCTATAGTGGGGAGGTATGGTCCATCTGTAATACAGATAGGGGTTTTAAAACAGTTAGGATGACTTTGCAAAGAAGTCAGAAAGCATGAGTTTTGCTCGCAAGGAGTCTCACCTGCCTCGGACAGTATTTATTTGTTGTTTTCTCTTTATATATGGTATTACAAATTTGGCACAAGTATTCATTTGATTGGGTTTTCTATTTTTATGAAATACTACTTCTGTTTGTTATACTGTATTTATAACAGAGCAATGTATTGTATATATTTAAGTGTACACTCTATTTTTGTACGTGCCTTTGACTGAAATGTGAAGAAAATGCTTCTATTAATCCAAACCCGCTGCTCTCAGGTGACAGTGGAGCAGAACCTGATTCAGTACATATAGCCTTATGACCACCTAAAAATAAAACATGATATTAGTCAAACATACTCCCGCACGCAGACACACACAGACAGGTGCCTGTCAAAACAGGTTGGAAAGGATGACACACGCGGCACCCACGGCATAGCAACAGCTTTTGATGGTTCATCATCTCATGGCCCTTGTCAGTGATGCTGAGGGGACATAGCTGAGGCGTGATTGGCAGGATAATAGAGTCACTTTATATTCAAACTCAGCCCATTTGATTTTTCCCATATCTAGGTGGTTTCATCACTGTCTGTGCGCACTGCCGTCTGTCAGCTGCCTCCCTGACGAGTTGAACTAATGAACCGACACTTGACCCTCTTTACCCTTGAATTGTTGAACTTTTCTGCTGGGCGTCAATGACACCAGAGTGCAACTTTAATTTGCAATTCACAGAGCCCCTCCACTGTATTACACACACACACACACACACTTGTGCTGTGCCCCTACCTCTTTTGGCACTGTTGCTGGTTTTACTTGACTGTGCACTCCATCAAATAAATGAGCAGGAGGGACATTTCATAACAAAGCGAGACTGGGCGTGTTTATTTCATTTCCACATTGATGCAATCCTCACTGCTCTGCCTCCTTTGAAGTGTGTGTTGGTTTGTATGTGTTGTGTGTGTGAATGTGCTTTAAAATGTCTTTTAAACCTGTGCTGCTTAAATAATGGATATTAATTATTGGTCGGCCCCTCCTGGCCCCTGCCGGCCCCTGCCCTGTCTCCAAATCTGGTTAACTGGATTTTGATTAATGAAATATGCCTGCCATGTTCTCCATAAAACCAGACTTTTCCTCCATGGCTCTCCCGCAGACGCTAGAACCGTTTCGAGCCTTGCACCCACTCCATATAAAGAGGCCGGGAAATAAGCGAATATCCCTGTCACGCAAGAAGAATTATTATTCCCCCCTCATATCGTCGCATGCGCGGTAATTGGATACAATTTAACACCCGCGGCCCACGGGCATGTCGGCAGGCGCACTGCCTACTATTAGCTCGCCTCGCCTCGCCACCCTATCATTTGTCAGATCTGTGTTTGTGTGCTCCTGGTGCCTGCGTGTGTGTGTGCGCGCTCGCGCGCGCGCGTTTGTGAGCGTTTGCGCACGTGCGTGTGGCTCGAGAAACCGGAGCCATTGTTGGATTCCGGCCATGACCTAGCTGTGACGCACAGAAAAAAGAGAGAGGCGAGGGAAGAGAGAGGCGACAGCAGCAGCAGCCCAGACACTGAAAAACAAGCTGGAGCGCTGTCACCTCGGAGCAGCCTGATGGGTGTTTGTCGCTCCTCTGCCCAGCTTCCACCGGGAGCCTCGTGCTGTTTACTGGAGCCCCAGCAGTATTTACGGTACAGGCGGGGATGCGGTGAAGAACCCCTCCTAGACTCCGCTCACCCGCCGCTTACAGTAAATATATGGCTGGAGATGGTTAATGGGGAGATTATAGCCTACATGAATTATGTCTTAAAAGTATAAATAATTGACTCGAAATTGTTGTGTAGCCCTTTATACATCAAATGCAATCAAATTGTAATTAGTGTTGCTCTACTGCTGGTACTGAACTGGCAACGCTGGAGCTTTACAGGCCTGCCATATGTGATTATAAGGATGTGTCAGTTGCCCTCATGTTGCCTATGTGCAGAAATAAAGGAGTGGTATTTGAAATTCTAAAATTAAAAATATTTTACAGAGATTTAAGATTCAGCCTATGAGCTGCAGCCTTAAATGAATTTAAAGTACACATCTGGTGTTATTCTCAATGTTTTGTATGGTCAAAAATTCCCATGAGAGCCCAAAACCAACAATGCTTAAGTCCATCTTTCAGGATCTTCCCTACCATGTCTGGGACACTGAGCCTTAAGAAATTAATATTTAAAGACAGGTCTCATATTAATCAACAGCAACAATAGAGGTATGGCACAGAGGAGTACAATCTATCAGGTTGTCGATACAATAATACTTAATAGTGTGATACATTTATTGTTGGTTTTGGTCTTTTAATAGAATTTGTAAATACAGCCGTTAACAACCATGTATTTTTTTTTATTCTATTGAATTTTCTTTGCCAGTGATTGTGCACCAAAATAACCCCAGATTTAGCTACTTACATTTTCCAAAGGACTAATGTCCTTGCTCCAAAAGCTCCAAAATGTTCCCCACATGCCACTCACTTTTTGATAATTGTTGAGGGGCCCTGTGTCAAACTGAAGATTTAAGGGGCTAAACAGCAAGTTTTTGCACCAGGGGCCCCAAACCTGTTAATCCTGCCTTTCAGTGAGTACAAATGCTAAAAAATACAAATAATGCAATGTAGAATAAATCCCATAATGATATGTTTCAGCTTCATGTTATCAGTGTACAAACAAACACAATAACTCCCTCACCTACTTCATGAACATGTGGGACACGTCATACAACTATAGAGTTACAGAAAATTGTAATGTCATATGAATGACACAAATTAAAAGTCACGTTTTAACACCGCATTTCAAATGATCAGATAGTTTCTTCTGTTCTGCAATGGCTTTAAATGAAAAGACAGGTCAGGTTACGTAAAGAGAAGTGCTTCTTGGGGTTTCCCCACTGTCTTGATGCTGACCTTGAACCTGATCATTTGCTCAGATCAGAGCTCAACAAAACTCCACTATGTGGTAAACACCCCGCATACTTGTGAAACAAAAGTTAGCAAAGCTCAGTAGTGCACTGGTGGTGATAGTGTTGTGGTTTCCTTTAAACCATGTGAGGTAAAGTGATCTAATTAGTTTCAAGGCTATCAGACTTGCCAGAGACATGATGTGCAGTTGTTGAAATGAGAAGAAAACAATTTGGATATATTTTGGATGCATACTGTGAGCTTCTAATGTCTAAAAGGTGCACGTTATGTCCCAACTTGGCAAAACCTAAAATGAGCCCAGTTTGACCCATTATAATTGCAAAAATGGTCCTTCTTACTAAATATCGACCCCAGTAGAAACATTGCCTTTTTATTTGATAGATGCTGAAATATTAAACTCATGAGTCCAAATTCCTGCAGAAGAACCCCAAACCTCTGAGTTGGTTGCTATACTAACCAAACTCAGTACAAATTTCGAAGTATCAAAAAACGTTGCATAGTCTAACTGATCAAATTTTCTGTTCATTACATTTCCCTGCAATTAACACTAATTTTCATTTTTAATTAGGCCTACCTGAAATTTCTCAATTCGGCTTATTGCTGAACAGTGCCAAATACCAATCCGGCTTAGGGCCTACTCAAAACTCAAGATCACACATGTCAAATTATTTAGCCCACCTATCAGTCCAAAACCCAGGGATGCTAGGATACAAAGATATAATAGGCTATTCTTATAAGAATATCTTTACAAAGAAAGGCTGCACATCTTCACATTTAAGAAACTGGAGCCAACCGCTGTTTGGCGTTTTTCCTTGAAAAAATAGTAATAATTGATTAATTATTATCAATAATAAAATTGTTGGCGATTTGTTTTCTGTTGACCTACTAATTGGCTAATCATTTCAACTCTAGTCTGAACTGCTCATACCTTTCCCTAAACTGTTACTTTGGTGGAGAATATTAAACGATAAACTGTCCACATTTTAAAAATTTACTCTTAAATTACCAGAATCAGGTGACTGTGACCCTGCTTACATTTGTATTTCATGAGAATCGTGTGTTTAATGTCCTTCTATCCCTTCCCTGCATCGTACAGTTCGCTGTACTGCTGCCGCTGCCTGAGCGGAGTGCAGGATCGAGCGGAGCTTCAAGCGCTGCGATCCGGCCCTGAAAGAGTTAAATTAATCTCTCCCTCTACTCTCTCGCTCGCTCTCTTTCTCTCACTCTCTCAGCGCACACACAGGCTGCCACCGCCCCAGATAACAGAGGGGCGCCTCTCCCCAGCCAGCCAGCCTCCGCTAATCGCAGTGGCAGGAGGGGGGAGTTGAGTGCCGGCGGCCTCTCACAGCGCTGGGCTTTTTATTGACGCTGCCTGCCTGTGTGTGTGTCATCTGTGTGTGTGTGTGTGTGTGTGTGTGTGCGCGCGCGCGCGTGCAAGGGCTGTGCATGCTTGTGGGTGCGTGTCAGATCGAGAGAGCTATAAAGAGGTGTGTGTCTGTGTGTGTGTGTGTGTGTGTGTGTGTGTGTGTGTGTGTGCGCGCTCCCCGCCAGCAGCGGAAAGCAGGGAGAGGCGGGGAACTGGGAGGGTGGGTGGCGAGGTTATGAGCGGAACTCGACAGAGGCCGACAGACGAGAGAGAAGGAGGGGGAGGAGGGAGGCGAAGGAGGGGGATCTCTCTTGTGCTGCGCTGAGAGCCGCCACCGCTTCTCCTTCCTCTCAGATAAGGTTCGTTTGAAGGTTTGAATCTTTATTCTCTCTCTAAAAAAATTAAAAAAAAATAATAAAAAAATGACTTTCTGTCCGCGCGCTTTTAGGACGGGGAGGGGGCATTTATAATCCTCAAGGTCGGAATAAGAAGTGTGATTGATGGTGCTGGTTATTCTATGTCATGAGCCCATTGATTGATTGCATCGATGAATTTAGCACCCTATTGATTAGGGTTTAATCTATAGGTCCACGTCTCTCACGGCTCCAATGATCTCTCTCTCTCTCTCTCTCTCTCTCTCTCTGTGCGTCTCTCTCGCGAGTAGCGGTGTCTGGCTCGGAGCCACGCTCGCCCTGCAGCGCCAGGCTGTAATTATCCCCGGTGAGGCCGCGCTAACGCAGCGTGGCGCGCCTGTGGGGAACCGGTTAGCCCTACAACACCGGTGGGGGTGCATTAATGTGCGTGCGCTATGTTGTGTTTGTGTAGCAGAGGGAGAAAATGGTGCTGTGTTGATATTTCAGTAGCCTGTATCAGAGCATTTTCAAGTCCTTATATGAACCTTCGCGCTTTGGAGATTCATCTCAGATTCAAAACAATTGATGCACTCTCAATAAAGCCACCACGGGCTGTCATAAATAGTCTACACAATGAGTCCCCAAAAACATGGTTTAAATCACCCCGTGATCCAGTAGGCTAGCCTAATAACGTGAACAATGCATAATCAGAGGGTGGCTGCGTGTTCAAGTATAGATATATCGATTGTGCACATGTCCTAACGAGTGCGAGCTTATGAGTGTTCAGGCAAGTTTCCGTGCTAGTGTGTGCATGTGTGTTTGTGACTGTGTGAGTTGCAGTAAGCGATCCATAACGATCTGCAGGTGGATTGTGCTGATTAGTACCGGCTGCTGTGGACTGAGCTGCGTGCAAAGAGCTTCCTGCAATCTGAGCCTGCCGACTAAGAGCGCGCGTGTCTCTCTCTACCTCTGTGTGTGTGTGAGAATTCAACATCGTGGTAGCTTGTGTGTGCAATCAGCCCTTTAAAACTATGTCAGCTGTGTGTGTGTGTGTGTGTTATTTATGTGTCCCTCTGTTTTGAGGACAGCCTGTGTATATTTGGTGTGTATTGAAGGTGTGTGTGTGTGTATGTGAACTTGCCGTGAATACTGTGTGTGTTTGTCAGGCCACCGCTTCAGTGTCTGATTGCAACACCAGATGGTTGGATCACTGTGACCTCCCAGCGTGCGGCTCCCTCTACATCAGGGTGCACACGTGTGTCTGTGCGTGTTCACACTGTTTTGGTTTATAAGACACCCACATATGCACGGATCCCTGAGAACACGTACAATGACAGGACGAGATCACAGATTTAAGCATGTTTTTCGTCACCATTTTCCAACATGGGTGTTTTCAAAGGCACATGCTGTTCTCGGGCTGGCTTTTCAAACCGCAAAGTTCACACACAGTCGTAAAAGTGCAGCCATAAAAAGGTCTGCAGACCTGTTTTCGTGTCTCCCTCAGACTCCCAGGCTGGGTGTTTTTCTGTATCTACAACTGTGTGTTTTTGTGTTGAGCGTCAGAAGCTTAGTTTGCCCTGCGGTTCCTCAGAGCAATATTCATCCTAATCCAGTTTTCCAGTGAGTGATGGAGAGAGCCGTTTGCCTTCTACGCCCTCTGAGTCAGAACAGGAACAGGAGGCAGAGCGGGAGCTAACCCGGTGTCGTGTGCTGTGACTTTGTGTGTCTTTCCAACATCCATCTGACCTTTCAGAATGATTTTTAGTTATATGTAACATCAGCACAAATTTGTGTTTAACTGCTTTAGACCTCAGTATTAGGAGTTTACATTTATAAAGTATCTTCCTGGTGACTTTATATTAAATTGTGGCTTACTATTGTGTAGCTTCTCTGACTGTTTGGAGACAGATTTGGGATCAGAGTCCATCTAAAAGCCTCCGCACCGACAGTTCTGAAAGGGGAACATCAAATCTCTTTAGTGCCCAATATTTACACTAACAATACAAACAGTGAGGGTTTTGGTAGTGGGTTGGGTTGCCAGGTTGGATCCTACCTGCAAAAATCTGGGCAGGGGAAGTAACATATGGTGCAACAATGTGGTTAAATGTGTAGAACATGATGTTCGCATTGCCAAGGCTAAGGGTGGGGGTATACTTCCAGGGGAAATACAGACAAAAGGGCATGTTAACGGAACACAATGCGGTTTTGACTGCACAGGGCACAGGTACGCTGGTACGCAGTCCTTCGCATGCCAGCTGCTAGTGTGACCACATAAAAATATGAAAATTTGTGGCGTTGCCTTCTCTCTGTTCGTGCCAGTTGTTTACTTCTCATCTCGAGGTCAGAATGCATAGTTCGCAGTCTCAGCTCATTTCAGGCAAGTTCAGTTATTTTTATTTTTTGACTAAGTAGACTATATTGTAGCATATTACTTATGGTGTGGGGCGGCTCATGTCAGAAACGTTCATGCACATCTATAACACTGTTACCTGCCTGAAACCAAAAAGAAAGCCCATTCAATGGCAGGTGTTACACTGTCCCTATTGTCAGCTCCTCACAAGCTACTTTAAGCACAGACTATGTCCACTCTAGCCAGCTAAAATGTCTCTTTTTTTGCTCCATTTTGGCCCTCTGTCCTTACTTTTGGCAAAACCAGGGCTATGTCGCAGTAAAATTAAGAGGATTATTTTCTGTTGCCTCTAACTTATAACACAGTTATTATCTTAAAATGTAAAACCAGCCAATAACACAGCACAGCTGTCGTCAACCTGTATTTATGGCATTTATTTGTCAGACGGCTACTGATTTGATTGACGTCTTGGTGAAGCAGCATAGGAGATGACACTGTCACGTGTTTGATTGGCCACAGCAGGTCCTTGCCAGATGATGTCCCTTGCCAGTCAGGCTATGGGCAAAATTTGAGCCAAGTTTAACTTTTTTGACAGGTTGCTTTTGTTTTGGTGCCCTCTGCGTTGGCAGATAGACCAGCCTTACTCAAAGTGAATGTGTTTTTTCAGTCAGGGCTTAAGTCGGTGGTAACGCAGCCTTACTGTTACAACAACTGACTATTTTATATATCTTTCAGTTGTCTGAAATACAAAGAACAAAAGTAAGTGAATAAGAACAGCTGAACAGTGAATTTGGTTTTATTAAAGCTGATCATAAAGAGCAATGGGGGAGAAATGAACCGAGCTTAGCTGAGACTCTGCAGAGTAATCAGGCTGTTAGTTTGTCAAACAAAAGAGAAGGAAGAAGAGATTTAACCAATTTCTTGTTAATTTGGGCTTTTTAGTGTGGATGGAATCTTCCATCCTTTTCACCTGTAAACTGTGTTTTCAGATTTAGCCAGCTTAGTGTGGATGTAGCCTCAGTTACCTGGTTTAGTGGCTGTGATCCTAGTGGGCGACTCATAGTTATGAGAGGAGAGGTGGGGCTAATAAGAGCAAACATGCCCGGCAATTCACCCTGTGTTTATTTAAGTGTGCAGAAAGGCTTTTTAAATTGCTTGTCACAGAGACTCAGATGCATGATGTAGTTGGAGTTTTTGTCCAGAGAGAGAGAGGGAGAGAGAGCGAGGAGGAGGAGTTTTTGTTTTTTTGCCTTGCATGAGTACATCCCTTCTTCCCTTTCGTCTCATCTCACAGACCCTCTTCCTCTTCTCTCTGCTCACTTCCTTTGTGCCTCTGTTAAAAAGGTTGCCACGCCAGTTGTCTTCAAACTTTAGCCTGTTTGCCCTTCAAAATTATGTTTTTTAATGCGTCCATATGTGAGTGCTTTGTGAGCTTTGTGTTTGTTTAACTCCTACTTTTAACAGCTGTGGCAAATACAGGCAGACCTTCCATTTCCAAGTCCCCCTCTCTCTTTTCCTACTCCTTCCTACTGTCTGTCTGCTGGCTTTTCCCTCTCTCCCACACACACATGCAGGCACATGATGCACACACACCTCAGGCTTGATATTCATAGCCTCCTCCTCCTCCTTCACTTGACATGGGAGCCTTAACAGATGTGCCGCAGCCTTGAGCTGCCTCCCCCCTTCCCTCCCCTCTCTAGTGCCTCATGCTTCACAGATTTACCTTATCTGCTGGTTTGAAAAAAACAAACAAACAAACTGACATTTAATTTGGATCTACTCATATAAATTGTATAGACAAAATATGACCAATAAGGCACCACTGGTTGTACCAGTAGCCTGTTAATAAGATGTACACCAAGTTGGTTACAATATACATTTTGGCTGTCCTCCATCACCTGCACTCAATTTATATTTATACTGCAAAACAAATCTTATATGGGAATATTATGTGGCTCACTCTCAACATAGCCTAAACTTTAGATTAAGCCTGATGTGTACGTTTCCCCCTCAGTCAAAAATCTATTTTTCAATATGCATAAATATACCTTATTTTGGAAAACGTTTTAAATATATGTTTTATTATTGATATTAAAATTATTTCTATACCTTATTTCTGCTCATAAACCTTGACTATTGCTGTTTTTAAGTTTCAGCGGAGCTTGTGTGTGTGTGTGTGTGTTTGTGTGTGTGTTAGCGTGTGCGTGCGTGCGCGCGCAGCCAGTGCTGTGAGCTGGAGGCTTATGGTAATTGCGGTCTCCCGACTGGCCTTCTGGGTAGAGTCTGCGCGAGTGGGAGTGGAGCGAGTGGCTCGGTCTCGGCAACGTTCATCCATTCTGTGCGGCACTCCCCGTACAGCTCCGTGCGTCCTCGGTGCGAACCGGGGTGTTCTCTACGCTTCTCGAAGAAAACGCGGGACGAAAAGCAACACGGAATAACCTTCAGTAAACCTTCCGAGACACGGATTCCAGTGTCGGAGAGGACATGGAGTGACTGAGAGCGGTAGAAGGGGCTTTTTCCGAGGACGGCGTGCTCCGCTGAAACCCAACATGGCGCTGCTGAGAGGTACGGCCGAGCTGAATTAATTTCTCCGCGAGTCCGCCGACCTCGCCACCTGTATCCTGTGGGGGCCCGGGTCGCACCGCGCATTGGCTCTCCGACTTAAAGATCTTTTATGTGGATTTCTCTATATTCTGACGTCTGTATTTCCACGGCGCAGGACCCTTTTTGTTGCTTTATGGTAACCCAAGTGACATTTGCAGCAGCAAAAAAGTCCGTTTGAAATAAATGGTAGCCTAATGGATGAGAGTTGCCTGTAGACAATAGAACATGGACCGTAAGCTTTATATGTAAGGTGTTAGTTGTTTTGATTCCTGACAAGTGGATAACCTGTTAGACACTTTTAGTTCTTTCTTTTCTCCGGCCGGGATTGTCTGTCTCCAGCAGACAGGACCGTAACCGGACTACGTACACGCACGGATCGCTGTACCTTCTAGTTAACTTGGAAAAACAGGAAAAAGGCGTTGGGGCGCACGGACGGCGGCTGGAACTAGCAGAAATCAACCAGGTGAGGCAATCAATAACAAATCAAAATGTATTTTCTTTCGCATGTGTCTTTGGCGATGCAAAATCCCATACGAGGACAGAAAACGTACACTGCCCTTTCCCCCCTCTTTAAATAGTAACGTTACCACAGCAGCCAAGATGCTTTAAAATGATCCAGTGTTTTCATATAGTATACATTAAATCAAAGACTGTCTTTCTGTACGGTTGAGTGTAGACGCGATAGTACGGTGTTGTGAGCAGAGACGGGAGAGGATCGGCCACTTCTAAGAATAGCGCATAGGGTGGTCTTTGTGCGTTTCGGCGGGGCAGTGGCATGTGGTTGATAAATAACACACGCGCGCACACATAATGATCCGACCGTGAGCTTGGCCTTTTTACAACTGTCCTGTCAACCGGGACGGAGGTGAGAAGGACGTCCCAGAGATTAGTGGACTTGGAAGTGGCGCCATCCTCGATGGTGAATATTCAGGCTTTTCATACTCTTGAGTGACGAAGTGTGTTAGTGCCTTTGGGGCGAGGGTGGGAGTGTGTATGTGCTCGTGTACGTGCGCGCACACGGAGCTTCTGCGCTAAACAAGGTTACGGAATTCAGCCTCGCCCTGCCAAAGGGAAGCGAGCGGTGCTGCTCCGTTTATACACGGTTCAGTTCAGTTGGAGGGCATCCCCGCGGTGTGTGTGTGTTGGTGTGTCAGCTGGGTGTGTGTGTTCGTGGGGGAGGTGTGTGTGCTGGGGGCTTTGTTTGGACGGAGTGGACGTTGATCAGTCGTCTCATCGGTCCCAAAGGTGGGTGGGGGGTGGGGGGAATTCACCGCTCACCTTCCTGTCTAGTTGATGGAAACCGCTTTGGCATCGTGCCACCTCACACACATACACACTCGCTCTCTCTCCATGTCTTGCAGGTGCTCTCCGATATGACTTTGCGCCACAGTATGCGGTCTTCCACTCTCATTCTTGCACGCAGGCTTGCTGTGCCATAGTCTATGGGGTTGGGGGGGCAGATATATCCTTTGCGCACGGAGGATCCATGTAGCGCCAGTTAGGACCCCTCTCCCGTGCGTCTCCGGTACGCACTATTTGAGGGAGACAGTGCCACTTATTACTGTCACTATGATTTCTTCATTGCTTGAGTAACTTCGGGAGTTTTGGGCGAATTTAAAACCACTGCAGTTCGCCTTTAATTTAATACACAAATACTCTACCAATATCAACTTTAATTTTTAAAAAACTTTTTTCTATAGCATAGTCCTCTTCCCCCTGCAACACTGTGGGCGGTTGCGATCAGTGTGAACCACTTCTTATAAGGTTGTTATTTAATTGAAATAGGCTAAATGCTGCAAGGCGTGTTGGATGTGTTCCAAACGGAATCGTCTTTCCTAACGATTCTTTAAAGGTCCTCTGCGCACTACGTAACCTGCATTTCACGACCAGTAAAGCAGCATTTAAACGAGGCATCTGTCTTTAAATGACTTTGTCTGGACCTCTCCATCGCAGGAAAACGGCTCATATCGCGGTAGTTTCCCTCCCGTGTCGCCGTGCCTGCTGCATGTCCTGGAGCCACACAGGCACTAATTAGGGGACGCTCTCTTAGGACGATCGATGTGCCTCATATTGGCTGGCTCCAGCTCATTGACGAGCTTAGTGAGGGAAGCAGCTACTAAAAGACCACTTCAGCCCCGGCAGCCAATCCGCGCATCATACAGTAGAGAATAGCTCATAACGCAAGCGTCTGCTCTGCTGACGCTGGAGCAGGTTGGGGGAGCAGGACCTCGTGTTGGGACATTTCGAGAGAACAGGGCATGGGATTAACTGGTGGGGGGTGGAGGCTACTTCAGGGGGATTTGATGCAGAATAAAAGCTTTAATTGTATTTCAATTAAACCTTGCTCTCCATTGGTATGGAAAGGTAAAGAACACTTTTGAACTAATTTTGAAAGTATAAAAATTAAAACAAAACCAGTTGAGATCTGGAAATTTGGAGGCCTTACTTAAAAACACATTTGAGGATTAGGAGCGGTGATCCTTAAGACCATGTGGCTAATTATTTACCAAATGCTGTTATGCTGTGATGAAGCATTGCTCCACTTTTTGGTGGAAATAATAATAATACCTATATTGCGACAGTGAAAATTGTGTGTATTAAAGTGTATTAAAGGATGAGTTTTAGGTTTGGGTGGGCCTGTTTGTGCCACAATGGTTGTTTTTTTATGTGATTGGAATTTTTGGTTGCGGTAGTCAATCTCTAATAAAAGTGGAGGTCTGTCATGCAGTCTGGTTGTCCTACCTTCAAATCCCCCCTCGTCTGTTTTCAGCCTTTTTCTCAATAACCCACAAACTTTGTAGCAAAGCCTCTTCATGACTTTGCTTTTTAAACTGCTATGTTTGATCTTTTGGTAATAGAGCCTGTTCCCCAAGTGTTGCGTGTTGTGGAAGCGTAAAACAAATAGTTTCACATTTTGTGTGGGCCGAGTTTATTTATAGTGTACCCCGTCGGACTGTTTTGCGCATCATTTTTCCACTGTGCGCCGTGATGTCAGTGATCTGTTTTCCAGGTGTTGAAACACAGAGGGGGAGGGCAGCTTAGATGCTGCTGCATAGATTGACATACTGATTTTTTTTTCTCTCCCTCTGTCTGTTCTCTTTTCATTCGAGATGACTTCGCGCTTCTTCCAGGGTTTTATTGCAGGCCCATTAGATATCAAAGTGGAGTTCAAGGGTGGTCCCGAAACAAAATAGGTTTTTCATTTGGCTCCTTCTTCATTTATCGGATGTTATCTAATTACAAATATGCATACATGGCTTTACTATTCAAATGTTTCACTTTAACTTCTGTCATCTTTATTTCTCTAGTCATACAATCCAAAACAACAATATTGTGGGCGTTCTCAATCGACTCAGGTGGGGGCCTAATGTGTGAATGTGTTTTTAACATAAAAAAACACACTTTAACAGCACTCTGTGGTGAAATTCATTTAAGAGTTTATGGATGGTGCACCTGAAGCACCAGCCCCGTGCCTGCTGGGGCATGTTGTCATGCTGAGTGATGTGTGACAGGGGATGTGTCAGCGTGGTGCTCCCTGGGATCTGCTGTGTGTATAGAGACGGCCACACCACCTCAATCGTAAACCCATTAATCTGCTGTTTGTCCGCTTTTCTAATTTGGAATCAATGGGGACCCCACGGGGAATATTATGCACAGATGGAGAGGACGTCAATAAAATCACGGGACCAATTTTGGATATCAAACCTATTCTAATGTGTTAATAGGCGGGGAACGGGGTAGAATTAGTCAAAAGAAATGCCCGTGTTCTGTTTTATACAGAGACACGAGGTCTGTCTTATTGTTGTCGCGCTTGTTTTTTCCCCCTCACTTACGCCTGGATATGAAACAGTCTCGTCGCTGCCGGCGCAGCGCTCGCTGCTGAGGCGAGGTGCGTGTGAACAAAAGAGGAGGCACGGCAGAGAGCCGAGAAGAGATCGGTTTTCCAGGCGCTGCGCAGCTCCCAGAGGAGACGTCACGGTTTGATTGAAGCTATGCTCCGTGCTGGCCTCCCGGGACCTCGCGATGAAACGGGAGAGCCGCCCCTCCCCTTCTCTCTCTCCTCTTCTCTCTCGTTCCCTCTCTCAGCACTCCACAAAGCTTTTAGTTTCGACGAGGTCTGGAGCGCACGGATCACTTCCCCACAGAGATGTGTAGGCCTCCAGTACTGTTTCACCGACACACGGGGTTGAATCTCTGCTCTACCAACTGTCTGCCATATTAGAATTTATATTTTCTGCAGCCTAACACTTTGTGTGTGTGTGTGTATATACAGTGTGTGTGTGTGTGTATATATATATATATAAATATATATATATATATATATATATATATATATATATGAGGGACTGTATATCTAAATCTCTATGATTGTATTTGGGTTACTGACCTCTCTCTGGCCTATGGAAAGATTGATTTAGCTTCGGAGTAATGATGACACACCACACCTCGCCTCCCTCCTCTTGAGTCTCTCGGCAAGCTCAGTCTTGATCAGGCCTCCTCGTTTGTTTTAAAGATGTCGGTGCCTCGGGCAGCTATCTGACGAAATCCCACAGACACTTGGCAGCGCAGCAGGGTGATGGCGATAGGAGTTTATTACACCAACCGTCTTCAAAGCAGGAATGTGTTATCTGCTGTCTGGATGGCACAACGCTGAGTTCATGATGGCTATAAAGCATTTGACCTGGAGTTGGAAATCTTCGCCAGACTCCACCAAATACACTAAAGTTCGTTTTAGGCCTTGCCAGTGTCATTTCTTGATGTAGCTTTCACCATGTGTGACCTTTTTAAAAAGTTAGAAATTTAGGCTATATGTCAGCGGTGTGAAGGCTTGGTTTCCCCCACACTGACCGAGCACCTGTTTAAACTGACATTTATTTAGCCTAATTTTCGTCTTTAAACACCACCAATACTTAAGCCTCCTCTTTATACAGACTATTCATCCTATCTGGCGGGCGGGCTGTATGTAGGGGAATGAGTTCTTTAGCGTTATGTGCTTTCATTAGGATCATCCAGCACATGAAAGCAACGCCAGCATTTCAAAGGAAAGTCAAGAAAGCTCCGGTAAACGCGGTTCGACTCATGCATGCGCATCCCTATTACAATCGGGTCTTTGGTGGCATAAAGGGCCATTTAGTCCCTATTTGGCCCGGGATGAATAGAGTCAGTTCAGCAGCCGCCTCCCTGGCCCTAGTGGCAGCAAAGGGGTAGGGGGGGCTCAATGTCGCCGTTGTTGTCGGCCGTGCTGCCGAGGGGGGGAACTGAACCGTGCACCGACTTGCATGCTGCTGTGCAGCGGCCCGGGAGGACGCAGGGGCCCCTTGTTTACAGCTCGGTCGCTAATAATGTGACAGCTGAAGAGACGCCGCTGGCTCCTTCCAGCTCTGCGCTCCACCAGCAGCGCGCTCTCTGTGTCTCTCTACACCATTTATCTCCCCTGCCTCCCCCCATCCCCTCTCTCTGTTCAATGCACAGTTGTGTTATATCAGAAACTAATCTGACAAACCGTGTGTCAACTTTCCGTAGAATGCACTCTTGAGTCTACATTGGGATGATCAATTGGACCATTTGGCACACGTCAGCCTGGTGATCAATAACAATTAAAATTGGCCACGCGTTCTCTTTATGATGCCGGGTGTTGATGAGAGAGGCCCTGAGACTTGTGTGGTTAGTAGTCAGGCTGTAGTCCGCGCTCTAAGTATTGTCAGATTTGTTCTTGCTGATTTCTATTTTGTTCAACGGCAGTGTGCGCAGAATTCCTTTGGCTTTGGACACGCACACACATAGCGTGTGCGCGCGCGTTTAATCCGTGTTTATGGCCTCCCCACCCCCGTCTCTGCGGAGATTATCCTGCGTCACACTGCATTTTTTTAGAGCTGATCGGAGCTCTGCGCTTTAGAGAGCCTGGCAAAGCTCCAGGGACAAAGAGCGAGTGGCTGCCTACCCTCCCGTTATTCAGCAAAGAAACACATTTCCAGTTTCCTGTTACCGAACAGAGACCTGGAAACAATCCGATCATAAACACGGGAGGTGATTGTGAATGATTGATGTCGGGGTTCGTTAAATGTGGATCTGCGCTTCCAGTCAGTTATTCATCAACTTGTGAAGGAAGAGGAAGCTGCTAGCGGTGACGCAACCACCTTCCCAACTCCACCGTTCGCCCTCAGTCTACCCCACACAATAGGCCTACCGGCGATTACCCAGTAAGCAAGAAACCACTATGCTGCACGGGGAGTGGAGAGGCCTCAGCCCTGAAGGAAATGAGGAACGGTGCCGGTGCGCGGGTCACTGAAAGTTCAAGTCATTGTCGTCAGAGCAGGAAACAAGGGGGGAGAGGGAGAGGCGAGTTGGTTTTCTCTGCCTCTTTCTCCTCTCTTTATCATTCTATCCCTCTGTCCTTGTGTGCTCATCCTTTCCCAAAAAGCGCACAATACCGAAATGCAGAACTATAGAGGTTCCGCTAAAAACACCCGGTGGTTTTCTGTTTAATGGTGCGAGTCAGGGCTCCGCTCCAGCGGTCTGGTTCATAAACGCAGCTCCGACCGCTGCGCTCCCCCTTCCCCCTGCCTGCCTGCTGCTGCCGACCAGTGTGATGGATTGGACGGCCGTCGGGAGTTGTTTGTTGCGCAAACTATTCTTAGCAGCGGGGATGAACGTCAACACACTGCCTTTTCCTCCATTCCTATCTCTCCCACTCTCTCCTTCCCCGTCCTTCCACTCATAATGTGGCATTTTGGTAGGATTTCTTCCCGGAATATTCTCAAAGCATCCAGTTTGTAGGCCATTAATGCTCCTTTTTATGTTCAGACCTCACTGAAATGATAACATGGGATTTGAAATATATAGGCTTAAAGCGCTACCTTTCATAGACTTCAGGCTGCGTAGTTGGCCTGAATGTTAAATAAACAGTATTTCCAAAGCATCTAAATTGTGCCTATTCAAGCATAACAAGCAATATTGGCATTATTGTGCTCTCTTGCCCTTTTGGCTTAATTTTAATAAGTTTTGAGTGTGCACTTCAGAACCTACAGGGGTCCAGGCATCCAATAGCTGGGTGCATGCAGTGTGCTGGATACTGACTGTAAGACTCAGTGCAGTCTCTCATCTTTGCTGGACTACTATACATTTCATGGAAATGACAGACGCCATGCAAACTACTCTGTTATCAGCACAGTGTGGCCATGTTGTGAAGTAATAACAGGCCTTATGACACATGACTGTTTTTGTTGTGTTGACGTATACAAGAACAGATCGTTTCCCCTCTGTTGTTTCCCAGGTGTTTTTTTTGTCTTCAGGGAAAGCAGCATACATGCAGGTTATGTTTGTACCAAGGAGAGATATCTCACTAAATTGGTGGTGAAGGTTGCATTTAGGTTGGGTATCCATAAAGGCAGCATGTCATTGAATATCAGTGTTTGTATAATAGGCTTATTTTTTCGTTATCATGTTTGGTCTCATTAGTGGAGACTTTTCAGTGCAAGAGGAGCCTGTGTGTTTGTTTGTGTGTGAAAGAGACAGAGGGCTGCGTGTGTCGCTCCAAGTAATGCAGGAAATGGGAGTGATGTGATTTCTCAACGATGTCTGTGTAATTTGCAGAAACGCACGTGGCTGTGCGCACATTCATAGCTTCACTGTAACACTTACACAGGCACAACGTTTTAGATCCGTCAGATGTGGATGTTGTTGAAGCAGGACCTACCCTGGGGAGCTGGGGCAGGGGGGCTGTGGGGGAGGGGAGCACTGGGGCGGGGAGGAGCTGTGCCGAGGGGCCCACAACAGGCTGATTAATGGGCCTCGGGTCATGGCAATAAAAGTGGCATGGCAGCGAGGCTCAGAGGCGTTTCTCTGCGATGATCGAGGAGCCGGGTTTCTCTGCTGCTCTCAGCACTGCCGAGCACGGCTTCACTGTTACTATTTAAAGGCACTTCTCTCTCCCACTTCCCTCTCCTGGTCTCCTACCTCATTCCTGCACTGGCTCCACTAACAGTCATCAAGTCAAATAGTCAAACTTAACATTTCCTTTTAAATAAAATCTGCCAAGCGGAAGCAATAATTTCAACTTTTCCCATTGTTGTTTCACCTGTTGGAGGATTTTGAAACAGCCCTTTGAAATTTGGCAGACCACTCTGTTAGTATTAAGATGACTCACCAAGGCTATGTTAAGTGATATCAGTTTTGCCACTTGTAATATTATGAACAATATATTTGTGTTTTTTCAGCTTCTTTCTCACCTGTTTTTTTGTGATTGTGATGCCCCTCACTCAGTAAGCAAGGTATTGTTGTAAATCTAGCCCCATCAGCAGCACCCAGCTGATAAAAGCACAGATTTAATGTTAAAGACCAATTATTAAATGTATCATCTTCTTAAATGTTGTACTAATGAATAATTGATATGTTCTTGTATTTCATATCTTATTTCATATCTCCTTTACATAAAATAACAGCTCTGTTATGCTCCATTGCTTTAAAGAAATTAAAATGTAAACAAATCATTTGTAGATTAAAGCGCATTTCACACACAAAGGGATCTTGGTGTTTTTTAAATTTAAAAATAAAAGCAACTTTAAAAAAAAATCCTTTTCACTTCCATGGCCATGTTGTTCTTTATCTTTATACCTGTCCCCTATGCTATCTGTCAAACTGAATCTATGGTTTATTGTAAATTTTGCACAGTTGTCTCTTTTTCTCTTCCATACTATACTTTAGCGTGTTTTCACTGGTGTGAGTGTTTGTTGATCTGTGGCTCTGTGTTGGCGGGCGGTAAATGGTCTCCCACCGAAGTGGTCTCTGATGTATAATCTTCCCTCGCTTCGCTGGCTGAGGAAGCCGAGAGAGCAGGTCAAAGAGGGCACAGAAAAACCAGTGTGTGGGGAACGTGACTGAATAGATGCAGCCCCACAATGCTCGTCTAGCCTGCAGGGTGGGTAGGATGGGGGTCAGGGG
>JAPMOB010202825.1:0-25082 GCA_029875015.1 Lepomis gibbosus
CAGGGACACAATGGTGGATGGGTCACATTGAGGGATTGAACCTGGGTCCCTCACACCAAAGGCAGCCATCTTATACATTGCACCATGACCACCTGGGATATTGTATGAAAATGCCCACTCCCAGACACACAGGGATTTAACAACAAGTGTTCAACAACAGCAACAACAACAACTGCATTACATAGTGATATATGACACTACCACACAAGCATGTGATGTGTTATTTTTTCTATGTCCAAACTCAGCACATTTCCAAGCCTTATGTGTTTGTGTAGGGGGGTATGTGTGCAGATTGATTTGGCACTTTAGCAAGTGTAGTGGGCTGACTGTGCAGCAATGGCAGCTACAAATGCCGTACCAGCTGAAATAATGAATTTGATGGTGGCCTTAAAGCTGTGTTTGTGCCAGACCTGATTCTCTGACGATGCCACATTTCTACTCTTCTTTCTTTTCCCAGTTTCCCAATGACGTGGAGGACCTGAGGGAAAAACTGAACCGTGGAAGCCAAACCACGGATGCAACAATAAGAAAAGCAACAGCCCTTTCCAAAGAAAAAAAGAGAAAAAATCCTAACTAATAACATCATGACCACCTTCAGAATGCAAAAAATAATAGGCAATTAATGAGAGAAAGTACTGCAGCAAGTAAACAAATTATTCAAAAAAAAATAATTCAGAGATGCATGCATTAGAATCCAGTTACATTTGCTTGACAAAAATAACGAAAAGCCTGATGTAGAAATGTTCAGGTTAAAACAGAGGAAAAAGACAATGCAGATTTGTATGTGGTCAGGAGGATAAATGTTTCTTTTTGGAGCAATGGACTTCTTAAAATGAAGAGGATGGTCTACGTATAAGGAGAGTGTAAACAATAGACATTCTCTATGTCTTTGATGGGGCTCCTTTGAAAAAACGGATTCTGGGTTTGGACTTTTTCGACAGCTGCATCTAATCCTCATATATTCCTTACTGAATCTCATGCATTCAAAGCATTTACAGCTACAAATATATTTGAAATATGGATCCATGAATATATGAATATATATATATATATATATATAAAAACATACACATTTTATAAAATGTTTGTATGCCAAGGGGTGCTGGGTTTGTTAAGCGTCACTATGGCTGCTTTCTCAGCACTTGGATTATCAGTGGAAATCCATGGGTTTGTGAAAAGGGGCAGGGAACATATTTTAAATTTTTGTTATTTATTATAATTTTTTGGATTAAAAGAAAATCGAGACCAACTGCATGCCTGAATGTAGATAACCAAACTTCTGCCTTCATTTTGACTGTTATTGGTTGTCTCTTTTCTTATTAAGAAGTTAGAGAGGCTAACAGTTTTGCACATGGAAGAGTACATTATGCGCGTCCAGCCACTGTAGAATGTGTGAGAACTGTGATCTAACCCTCAAACACCCGCCCTTTATGTCTCCAAAATCTCTTGAACCTTGCCTTGTTCTGGCAGAGACTGAAACACATGCCAGACCTCCCGCCATCTTTTAATTCCTTCCTTTTCCATCCTCTAATTCTTCACCAAAAGACCTGACTAAGTGGCTGCTGTCCTTCAGTTTTGTTTCGGTACCTTCATCTTAAACTCCATTTTACATATTAACTTGTACTTGTACCTACCACCTTTCTACATCGTCGCTCCCCATTTTTCCATTACCATTCATACATTGTTATACATTGACTGTTAAATTGTTTCACTGAATGTTTCTGTGCTCCTTGTATTGGTATGAAATGTATTTATATGGGAAATATATTATGCAATATGTAAGCATGCTATGGGCCAAACAGGCTTAACACACATTTATTTTTTGTAAATGGACAGGCCTATAAGTTTGAGTTTGATTCAGTAATAACAAATAGCATTTAAATGATCTTTCTTGAAAATCCAAGCATGTCACTAGTTTGTCTGGATTGGCCAGAAAGAAGTGACTGTATTAAATCCCCTGTGACTACGCAGGACTGTTATATTGACACATTACAGGCTTATGCTACAAACACTGGCAACATCACTGTAAGACCATGTAGCATTGTTTAAATCCACAGCTTTTCTTTGGGCATTAATGTTTCTTTTTTGTTATCTTGTGAAATTTAAATCATTTGGTCAAAGTCTCGTTCAAGTGATAAATTGTTGAGTTCCAGTGGTTGTTTAAGGGCTCATACAAGTGAAACAGGAGAAACACCAGCTAATGACGACTGTTGCTGACGTTTATCAGACTATGCAGCTATTCAGTGATTCTTCTAAAGTCCTAAACTGAGCATCATAACTGTAAGGCTGAACAACTATGTCACGTATCAACACTATAAAGCACAATGCTTTGTGCAAAATGTGTTTTTATGTTTTTTATCAATTCCATTCCAATTAATAGTTGTATATAAGAATTATTCTTTATCCAAACATCTGAAAGCAGCAAAATCCAAAGATCCCCTTACTACCAAACATTTTTTTAGTACATTAAATGGTTGCTAAAATTACAACATATGTGTAATCTATGTAGATCACAAAGGCTGCTGTAGTGTTACTCTCTGTACAAATGTTCCATAATCTCTGAAACTGCCCAAGGTGGGTTAAAATCAAGGGCTGGAAAACTTTGATCTTGATGGCTGAGAATCTTCCCAGACATCTCTGAAACTGGTGTTTAAGAGACAGCCGTCTAGCTTATAAGCTCTGCTCTGTCAGTAAAACAGTTCAAACTTCATTTCATTCCTGTATCTTACTGTGTTTCTTTTCCACTGTACTGTTATGTGCCCGTTTTCATCTATGTGGTGTACATTTTGCATGTCTTGAATAAATGTTACCATGCATGGTCCAAGTTTTGCCTTTCGATTATACTGTTTATGAGGAGCTATGTGTTGACATCCAGAAACAGGCAGAAATGAGTTTAGAAGACTTCAAAAGACGTGTTTACAGCCATGCAGCCAAAGATTTGGACAAATACAATTTTACCTGATGATGCAAAATGCGAAACCAGGGGTTCACCAAAGTTGTTACAATTCATCCTGATAACATTAATACTATCTGAGCCAGATTCTATGGCAATCCAGTATATATTTGTTGAGATATTTAATTAAAACCTTATATAGAGCCTTATGGTGGCACTAAAACAAAAGTCTAAGAATCACCAAAGTCAGCCTTTCTCTTCTGGGGACCACAAATGTGTTTACAACATTTTTCGTCCATCAATCCAGTAATCGTCTACTTTTCAGCCTGGACCAAAATGGTAGACTGACAAACAGACCAGCTGTGAGTAAGAAGAAATGCCAGATAGTGTACCTCACATACATGCAGGGATTGGACACAATAGGAGCTACACCTGTATAACGTCATAGCATAAAGGCTCACATTTGTGCTCAGTTTTTATTGAGACTGAATCAGAAGATTGATTCCACTCTATGTTGAGGCCGGAGGCTGTAGTCTGCAGTGCTGTTGTATTGGATTGCACTATATTGTACAGCTGTTGCTTTTATTATATCTGAACTCTGTCCCAGTCCAGGTACACAATTGTACCCCACAGTGCACACAAACAGTATTAATCATAGCCACCACAGCTATGGGTTATAGATGGCCCTGGGGATAAAAAGGAAAATGAAGAATTCATGACAGGTTTTGCACTTTTAAAAGCCAGCTCCCCACACATACACATTCTGAAGAGTAATGGCCTGATGCAACCCTTACAACACCACAATCCTGAAACATAAGAATCCTTTCTTCTACCACTCAAGGTAAGAGCTTTTTTGGGTTTCAGATATAAGCAGTCTCTTTAATTTGTCCCTCAAAAAGCTTTTTAACGTACCAATAAGCATCTGAAGTGACAGAGGCCGTTATTTCGTCAGACGAGTCAAGCATCCCTGGTGTTAAAATAGCCATCTGATTTCTCCAGACTTGGACCAGACTTGTATCGTACATTTCAGCAGTGAACTGCTTGGGAGGCGTTCAGTTTGAGTGGCTGAAATATTTAGGAGTTGAACGCATGAGCACCTCTGCAGTCTGCTGACAGCGTGTAAACATTTCTGAACCACATTTAGACTTCAGCAAAGGGTTTCCTTCCTAACAGACATGAGGTATTCTGGGAATGATGGCAATGCTTGTTTGGCAGGTGTAAAACGGAGAAAAGGCAATTCTTTTAAAAATGCCAGTCAGTCAGCTGCTTCTATTTGTAGTGTTTCTTGGTGAGGAAGGCATCAAACGGCAGGAATAAAGACAAGAAACCAAATTTCCTCTTCACTCCACTGAAGTGAGCCTATTTTATTTGGATTCCGGTCAAGTAACAGCCTGAAGCTGTGAGACAAAAGCACATTGATGTTTCTCACACAGCTGCCGTTGCTTTCACATTGCTACACCCCACCAACAATGTAAGATTTTAATGAGTCAAACCCAGTCTGCGTAGACTCCAGTTCTTTTCTCAGATGAATGACTTAGTTCCCACTTTCCTATGTCACTTTGCTGTGTTTCAGGTGGGACTGAAATCAAATAGAGAATCATGGGCTCTGCCAGGTATGTCACACTAGGAAATGTGCACAAGGGTTAACTCGTTCAGTAGTTGATCATCACAGCAGTGCTGCGTTTCCATTTTCCTCCTATGGAAGCCAAGGAGTAGTGAACTTAAACGCAACAGATCTGGCTGGTTTGGTGCTGAAGACATTTCACCCTTTTTTTTTTTAGGAGACTTAAGAAAATATGCTTCTTTCACATGAACCTGATAATGCTGTTGTGATTGCCATTGTGTTACCCTAACAATTCTCAAAAATCAAGTTACTGCAGAAATTAAAGTAAATAGAAAGGATTGTTTTCATTATTGATTAATTTTTGGATTATTTTGTTGATTAATTATTTGCTTTATAAAAAGAAAGAAATAGTTAAGAATGAGCATCACAATTTCCCATAGCCCTATGAGACTTATCCACATTGGGTTTGTTCAGAAGTCAAAGATATTCAGTTTGCAGCACTTTACACAAGGAAAGGTGGCTGATTTTCACATTTTAGAAGCTGTTTGGAATTTTTTGTTTTTTAAAAATTACTAACAATTAATCAATTATCAAAATGGTTGCCGAATAATTTTCTGTTGATTTGTCACAGTGATTTATCTAATGTAAATACAGTAAAAGCGGGTACCCCGTGGAACGTTGATGGGCTGACCATTAACCACAAAATTCATGGTTTGAATCCAGCTAGGGGCAGCTACAGTATTTTTATTGTATAAATCTAGTAAAAATAATAATCATGTTTATGTGCATTGGCGTGGCATCCTGGTGGTTAAACTTTGAGAGATCCACATGCAAGTGATATATTTTGAAAACTTGTTTTAAATTTTCAGCATCTAATACTGTCAAACACCTTAGTTGCACATACCGATATGAATAATTTATTAATTCACGTTTTACAGCCCACAATGAACTATCCATCTCCCTCCATTAATTAAAAAGGACCATTCAACTAAAATTCCTTGACCTGTGAAAAACATTATGCATCACACATTCACAGTCTCTTCAAACTATCCTCAGATTATGTCCAAGTATGTGTTCAATATAATTTTTTAAAATCTTATGTACTATATTGGTCTTCCCTTGTTGGCAGAAGAGCACCAAATCACCAGTCCTCCATCTGCCCCACTGCTAAATACACATTCAGTAGTTCACGTTGGCCAAATTTGTTCCCATCCAAGAACTGGACCAACTGAAATGTCCTTCTGCTCGGGAGCTTTCAGGGTCCTCCAATCACTGAGCTCAGTCTGCTGGGTTTCCCATATTACAAAAAGCAATCCTGTCCCTTTAGAGCCTTAACCAGGCCGGGCTTTCAGTGAAAAGCATAGAGCAGGAGGAGAATGGTGCAGACACCGATGACTGTGCCAAGGATGAGAGAGTCCCGTCTCTTCCGCAGGTTGATTCTCTGGATGAGATTGTTGATGGTTGGGAAACGGTCTAGGAAAGTCAGCAGTTAAGGAAGATCACAAAAATTTCAAATCCTGAATTTTCAACCCCATTTTAAATAAAATAAGAAAAACAGCTATGTTTACATTATTCTTATTGTTCTTATTTCTTGTTAACAAAGAAGCTCTTGTGCATGTGAGTGTTGAGCAGTGATTTCATACCAGGAACCCTTCAGCTTCTATCTATTGTGTGCTTTCTTCTACTTGGTTCCCCCACACACAACCTCACCCATATGCAGCATAAAGGATACTGGCCAGCGTGTTGACCCTGCTCTGTATGGATTTCAGCATGCCCCTCTGGGAGGTCACGTTCTCCTTGGTCGCCATTGCAATACTAAAGAGACAGAGAGAAAAATTAGTTGATAAGTGACAATACACTGCATGTGGCTGTAGTCATTAGTACTGTCAAGTGCCCTTGACAGCAATATGATTAGAAATTAAATTAAAGTTTTTTTTGGCACCCAGTTTAAAAGGATAAGAGGTGGTGCCGTTTAAAGCAACAAACTGTCAATGAGCACAACAGAAACTCGGAAAAAAATTAACTCTGGAATGAGATAAAAGTCATCATATTATGTTCTCCTTCAGCTTTATCTGGGTGCCTACAGTATGTGTGCGAGTTACCTAGGCTTGTAGAAGGAATGTATAGAATTGCTGTGATATTATAACACCCTTGCTGTCAAACGTGGCCTTCAGCAACTTTCAATGCAGGAATGTGCTGCCGGGCAGTTGGCAGAAAAAGTTTCAGGCTCTATGTTTGCCCTCTGTGGCATCTGCTTACACACAGCCATTTCAGAGAGGGGGTATTTGAGTAAAATAAATAACCTTCCAAATAAACAGTCGACAAAGTAAAAATACTACCGTAATTGTTAACATGCTCCAAAAAAAGTTTGTACATCAGTTTGTTTATTCGCTGCAATTAGTACTAACTCTTGAAGAGCAGGGTGACAACAAGTAAGCACTGGCCACAGGGGACAAACTCCTCCCTCATCCCCCGTGTGACGGAGCCCCCAAGGAGGTAGGTCAAAACAAGGTAAATGAAATCTCAGCAGTTGATTACTCTTTCAGCTGGCAAAGCTGATGAGCTGCAAGCCTAGAGAGAATGTGTGTAAACTGCAGGTTTTAAACAAACAAAAAAACTTGCAGTGTGTAAGTTAGCACTGTATGAGTGAGCGCAAAGTGGGGTGAGGTCATGGCATCTCCTGACAGTCCGCAGTCTTGGCCTGGAGTGGTGTTTTGGGGATCATATTCCCCCTAAGTCAGGAAGAAACACTTTGCTGACTCCAAGCCTTCATCCCAATGTTAACCACCTCATGAGAATCAGAGCTGTACGGTAAAGATTTCCTTCACACACACACACACTGCATGTGATCAGTTGGTGGTCGCTGTTTAAAATGTGACCTGGGGAAATATTCATCATTTAGATATGATGAGATATGTAGTCTAATGTAAATCATAATCTGAAAATAACACCTTGAATACAACATTAGTTGACACAGCAGCATAGTTAACATACAGTATAAATAAAACTGGCATGTTAAACTAACACTGAACTGAACTCCTTTTCCCACCACATCTCTCTGGTTCACTAATGCACCCATGAGAAAACACAATCTTGCCTCTTTGACTTAATAACGTGACAGATTGTGCTTACGAGATGCAAAGAACAGAAATTCTATTTATTTATAACGTTTGTGCTTCTCGGGGCACTTTTCATAGAAAGCAGGTCTAGACCATACTCTTTATAATATTAAATGGAAAAGGGCAATGGTTCAGAGAGAACCAATGGAGAAAGATGAGAAAATAGACTGGAGGGTAAATTTTTTATTTGTGCAGGTCTGAAGGAAGAGAAAGGAGGAAGGACTAGTAAAAGATGGATGATACCTATAAATCAGTGAAGTTGGAGGAGTTGTTCTGGACATCCAGGATTGCGTAAGGGACAGTGCCGTTCATTTTATGCATAGACCATATTATGTGACCAGCAGTTGGTGCACTTCCAATGCTGATGCCAGGAATCCACTGCCTCCGGCTAAAGCACGTTACGGCTGCGCCACGTTTTTATGCGTCCATAGCCCGGCATCAAAGTCCACCAGAAGCGTCTCAGAAGAGTTTCAGCAGTGGAGCGTGAAGCCTACCCCACATTGACTTGTTATTAGTTTGTCTTTTTTGTGCTTCTAATAACTTCTTCATAGCTGTATGTGACCCTGTTTCTTTCCATCAACTTCATGCTGCATATCCCACAAGGAGCATGTCTGCAAAATCAGACATATTTAGATTTTGTTGATTTGGTAAACAGTGTTTGCATTTTGTGCTTCTACTACTTAAGTAGGCTGCATAGTTAAATTATTTTTTTGTGTCCGTTTTAACCATGTTTATTGTTTTTTTTTATTTATTATTTATTTATTTTAACAATCGGGAGTCTCCACAGGGTGTTTTTTTTTGAAAATTTACCAGATTGTCTATGCTGTTCTGTGTCTGACTTCCTGCCTGGTGCATTCAACTCTGTGCTGCTTGACATGTCTTTCTGCAAACAAAGACCTGCTACCTATTCTCTGCAGAGCAGAGAGCTGCTTCTGGGACGCTTCTGGCAAGTGCTGCGGCCGCGTTTGGTGGACTCACAAGCATAGACTAGCTGCTATTAGCTCCAGCAACCGCGGCACAGCCGTAATGCACCATAGCCAGCGGATTTTAGGGGTTAATTATCAGTACAAACAATGAGCAACAGCATTGTAATATAGTCCAAAATATACATAAAAACTTTCAGGGACGAAATCAATTATAATGGTGCGTCCCACTTGCCTCAGAAGTTGGAGGTTGGAGCTGGGAATGACGTCACACCCGAGTTGACGGCATTCCAGTAGAACAACAGATTTAAGATTGATGCCTCTGACCAATGTTAGCAAAGCCAGCTCATAACAAATTAATAATTACGCAGTATTTTGCACATACAAACACTGTAGCAACATGTCTACAAATATAAGTTGGACAGGACTGTGTTTAATGAGACACAAAGCAGATGTGCAATAAACAGTAAGTTACTGCATGTTGATTCCGGGAGCAGCCATCTTGGATTTTGAGGTTGGGGTTGGTAAGGTTCTCCCAACTTTATGATTTGGGAATTAGACTAAATGGGACATTCCTTTTGAAATTTCCAACTTGGAACTCGGAATTCTGACTTTGAGGTTACTTAAAAGGTTTGATATTGTAGAAGTAAGTGGATGCATTGAACAGTAAATTGATTAAAAACAAATTCTGGATTAATTTTACATGAATTAAGTGGCTATGGTTAGCGGTTTCACAACAATAAAACATGAATTTGGTACAGCCCAGCCAGCCCAGATTCGTAAATCTAGATGGCAAGCTATTCTTTTCCATAACATGGCTACAGTGGTATATTTATAATCACTGGCCATGACATAACGCTATAACATGATTCAATTATCCAAGTTATAATCTTTCAGGACGATGTATCTTACAGACACAAAAATAGTATATTTCAATATAACTAGGTCCAACAGTTTCTTTTATTGCAGTTTTAAAATAGAGCTAAGAGCTAAAACTGTATTTATAGTCCTCACTTAGGGTTAGCATTTCTGCTATACAGTGGTCACTGAATGATGATGCACAATAAACAAGGATCATATTTCTACAGGTGTCCAGGCCTAAGCTGTACAGGACTGATTAGGCTCGACATATCCTAACCACTTTGAGGTCTATTTTGTAACACATACTGAGGGTTTTGAGTCAGGTTCAACAGGTAAATAAGATAATGGAGAAGAGGGGTTTAGGGTGGGGGCTGTCACACATGCAAATATGTGTTCTCATGCATGCAACACAGAAAGCAGGTCTTACCTTATTGTGTCATCCATCAGTCGATCCGAACTATAAACAATGAGTGGGAGAGGGGCGCGGGAAGAAGAGAAGAAAGAGAGGTTAAATATTGACATGAGACAGTGTGCCAGAAAATGGTTATAAACAACTGATGTATGAGCAGTTATCAGAATTGGTTTCAGATTGGCAGTGATCAGAACTGAATTCTGATCACTAACTTGGTAACACCTAGCTGAATTTAATTTCATGTTGTTTTGGACTAGATTTCTTTTTCTTCTCTACTTATGAATCGTATTCACAGTGACCAATAATCAGTCTGGAAGAACATAGCGTTAATGTAACTTGAATCTTACTACTTTTTTTGTTCATGTTCCCTTGCTTGTGCTATTTGACACAACAGAAAGTTTTATTTGTAAAAATCTTTGAGGGAAACTTAAAAAGCAGTGCCAGATTTCTTTAAATGCAGCTTTTTGGGGGGGGATACAGACTTTAGTTAAAGCAGCTTGCTTTTAGCTTTTATCAGAATGCCATGTGTGTCAGTGAGGAATGTATGTCATTAGTCACAGATCTACTTACTCTTCTAATCTGCAGTAAATATAGGAATCAGTACAAGGACAAATCATTTGGCCATTTAAAGAATTCCAACCCCCAATCCAGACCCAAATTCCAAGCAAAATTGCAAACAAACAAACAACTGTAAGCTATTATAATTATAATTTCTGTTTAACCTCTGCATGAAAATAGCGTGACTCTTAAATAACTTGTTTAGTTCATGTTAACCTCATGGTTAACTCCCACAACGTCAGGGAGTCTGGACAACGTAGATCCAGAGAGGATTCAGCCCTAGAGACCTTGGAACTTCTGCATAGCTACATCAAAGAGGGAGGAGGCCCACACACACACACATACACACGTTTCCATGACTTTCGGGGACATTACATCAACTCACACACACAAATTTCTGGTGTGTGTATGTGTAACACCAGATTTGTGTCTCAGGTTGCTAATAAACAACAATGCTCTCAGCAGTTTTATTCCCTTAATTGGAATCAATTTGGATGATGTTCGAGAGAGCTAAAGTAAACCAAACAAACAAAACTGCAGGGATTGTATTACATAGCTCAACATCCATTCAAACAACTCCACATCCTCATTGTCATGCTCAATACGTGGCTTCTGTTAAGCTATTAGCATGCTTATGTATGCAAACAAAGTTTAAGGAAGAGAGCAGAACTTTATCCACACAAAGCCCTCACCAAACCACAACCTTGACCTAAATCTTCCATAGTATTTTCCAAGTATTTTCACTGTCACGCCTAAACCCAACCTTCATTGCTTTATTTTTATTACTTTACCACTACCCCTTGTAACTCATTTTTTTGAAATCTGAAGGGCAACTCTAAAGCTAAAAGACAACTTTCAAACGATAACAGTTTTCAAAGTAAAGCTAATACACAGCATTGTATGGTATTGTGTCGAAAAACAAGAGGTGCACACTAAGGTAGAAAAAAACAATACGCCTCTTTCACAGCAAAGTGACAGACATTTATTTTTTATTAATTTTATCATGTAGTAAACTTACAGGGAAAGATGGATGAGTGTCTATGTATCTTACATTCAATGTGGTGACCTCTCTCTTCCCTGAAGTTTTTCTTTTTAAGTGAGGGGGAAACATACCATGAGGCTCTGCATGTACACATGCATTGTTGGCAAGTACGTGTGCTGAGCTAACAATTTCTTTTTCAGCTAACAGATGCTAGGCAGTCCTCCAAGTAGTTTCAAAGATCCATTTTATCAAAAATGATTAACACAAGAGAGACCTAATAATCTCAAAAGAAGTTGAAGGAGTACCGCAAAGTTCAAGAAGCAAACTAACACACTAAAAAGCAGCTCATGTTTTTATTCAGGTATCATAACAACACATCCAAGTAATACTATGTAGAGGTTCTAACTAAATTTGATTGATTTTATGATCACTTTGAGCCCTGCTAATGACCTGTAAGTTTAGGCTCCTCTTCTCTGCTATTGGGCCAATGAGGACTGACCTCAACCAATAAACGTGGATGAGTTCAATTGGTGTAATCGCAATCTTTATCTCATCTCAGTCCAGTTTATTAGAATTTGCATTTTTGAGAATGCACTGCAGTTAGCCATTGAATTCTCTGATTGCTGCCTAAGGTTGAGTTTTATTTTGGTTTACATTTAACATAATTCCTAAAGGGTTACAGAAAAGGTAAGGTATACTTTATTGTCCCATACACATATCCTTCAAAGGAGCAGTGGGCAGCCACTGTGCAGCACCCGGGGACCAACTCCAGATCTATGCCAGTGATGCAATGGTACTGACTAGAGAACGCAACGTGTTTTTGATAATGGGAGGAAACTGGAGCACCTGGAGGAAACCCACGCAGACACAAAGGTAGGAGGGACTGCAAGACAACCAATGATGTCCATGGATGTCAGTGGAATGCAGCACTACTACAAATACCATCACAGAGCAGCGCCCATGAGATTGGACACAGCAACGGACACAGTGTGTGCTGGGCAGCCTTTTGTTCTTTCAGCCTTCTGGTCTTTCTTTGCTCCTACCTCTGCACACAAGCACCAAACTGCTACTTGGCAATAGTTTATAATACCATATCTGTGTGTCTTTGTGACACTGAAACAGAATAATTTACAGGAATTAAATCATTTGGTGAAATGGGATGGTAATTGGCACAACATTCAGAATGAAGGCTGCGAGCAGGTGGATTTAGCACAGAATACTGCAAGTGACAAAACCCTGACAGAGTCGCTATGTCTGGAACAGAAAGAAATAACTTAAGTAAATGGTGGTTAGGCTAAGGCAAAGACAGCCACATGACCCTGGTCTTAAAAGATGGAAGAAATATCATGGTGGACACGCAAACGACTGACATGGAAAACTATACCTTTAACTGTCCGCCAATAGTTTTCGCATTGTAAATCATAAGCTGAAGGGCTAAGGTGAGAGTGGCTTTCAGCTGAGGGGAGCCTTGATTCATGGAGTTTTTATATGCAGAGATGAGATGAGGCAAAAGATTTATGCTTTGTTCCCTCCATCTTCAAGCTGCAGCTGTAGTGTTGAGGTTGATTGTGCCATCACGTTTGTGTATACGTAGCCTTCTGTGGTTTCAGCTTTGAGTGGGTTCCTTCCGTTTCCCCTGGTCAGTGGCGTTTTGCTGCAGTCATTAAATCGCTCATTAGCTCCAAGCTAATTGCCTTTCCCAGTGTGATGAATCAACCGACCCTGCCCCCAAGCTTCCTCGCCATTCACACGCTCATAGAAACAGACAGTCTGCTTTCTGCTCACATGCATCCATTAATTTTTTGTTTGCATCCAGAACTGGCATACAACAGTGTTATGCAGGGATCACTCAAAGCCTAAATGACTACAAAGATTAATAGATAATCAAAATGATAGCTGAATCTTTCTGTTGAGTCATCAATTATCTGAAGCGGTATTCTAGCAGAAACTACTTTCCAGCAACTTTCTGAGAGTAATGCTCTGTCAGGATGGCTTTTAGAGCAATATGAGGCAACCAACAGAATCAGCCAGGTAAACTGAAACATTAATTACTTTGTAGAGGAAACAGTCTTGCAAATCTTGGCAACAGTTGCACAAAGCAAACTGCATCAGCAAAGAGGAAATGCAGTCGCACATCAAAGCTCAGAGCTGATTCTAAAGTCACTGCTACATACTCAAATGCATTGTGAGATTCAGAGAGATGATCTTTTTAGTAACACTTTGCAGCAAAGTAATAAACCAAGCATAAGAAGGAAGACCTTGACCCTAGAGATCGAAAATAAAGAGGACTTCGGTAAACACTGTGAATCTGTTTTTAAATCCAGACATACAACATTTTGAAAGAAGAAAGGCAGACATTGGTTATACAGGGCACTACAGTTCGACCAATTTAGTCATATATGCCACTAAGAAATTCCGACCACTGCCGCTGTCCGTTCGAAACATAGTCAGACTGGCCTCCAGCAATAGCGAGAGAAATTCCAGTGGGCAGGTCGATCTGTGGCCGCTTGAGCCGCTCATTATAGAAAATCATGAGAGTGATCAGTGTTTAAAAAGCTGTTTTCAATTTGTTGAATTTTCAGACAATATTTTGAAAAGCTTTGACAATATTTTTATTTGATAATATATAACAAACAAACATTAATAACAGTTTGTTAATTAACTCAGGATAACTTCACTGTGGTTTTACATTTGTTTGTGAGCTCCTAAATCTTTTCATTTAGGAGCCCATGTGCTCCTAAACTGTGTACTAGTGTTATTGTTTATGCAATGTTAATATTTGTCTGTTAGATCAAGCTATGTGTTGTCAGTAACAGGAGCTGCAAACTATTCCTCCATTTTGTTGTTAACAGTGCAGTTTGGTGTGGCCTGGCCCTATGCCTAGGGACTTGACAGCTGAGAAAAAGCTGTGGTGATGTAGAGCATTTTGCTGCCCAGGGATCTGAACACTGTTCAAATGGGAGGCCCTTGGGAAAATAAAGAACCAAGTATGTGCGGTGCATTCTCAACCAGTAAGCAGCAAAACACTTGAAAACCACTGGAATCACTTTAGAAAAAAACTTTCATAGCAAAGTGGCAATACTTGGTAAAATCCTATCTTGATAATGTCTTTACAGGAAATCACACTCGTGATATGTCATTCACTGTTCAAAGCACAGAAATACACTTACGCAAAATGCCTCAGACACTTTCACTTTCTTGTTGGGAAAATCTCTGAACCTCTAAAGTTTCTGAACTGAATCTGAACTGTTTGGATCCCTCTGTTGAGCCAGAGAGAGCACATTACACCAAATCCTCAGAGCTCTCCTCTACTGATTACATTAGCATATCAGGGAACTGGCAGCTCAGATGGACTTCTTAAGATGGGCAACAGGCCAGGAAGACTAAAAGCAAGGTTTTTAACTCAGGGACAAGAAGACAGAGGAAGAAAGTGAAAGAGATATAGTTGGCCCCCGTGGCAGGTAAATAGATTGCTTAAAATACTGTGAAAAAATGGTTTATGATGAAGTACCTACAAACATACCAATTCTTTTTTAATTTTTAGAAATTGCTCTCTCTGCAGCTCTGCTTCACTATGTGACCCACACAAATGACACTGTTTTTACAATGTATAACATTTTGTTTCAAATAAGAACTTGCACAAAATGAGGCAGATGGAGTAGTGGGCCGGGTTATATTGGCCATACAGGTTCTGGGAGTAAAAGTCAAAATTACTTTTCCCATAAATATCTAGTGTTACTGGCTGGTTGAGCATTTCAGTCCTTTAGGTTGGGCAATAAACTGTTGTGGTTTAATCATAGTTACTGAACTGAAAAAGTTTGGTTCATTGGGGGAAGAACATTAAAAAGGGTACAAGTCAAGACGCCTGGGAACTGTAGTTATAAATATTTATCCCCCACCAGATATCTGTTCACGCAAAAAGAATTCAAAACAATACATTGAATTTTTTTTTCACATACACACACACACACCATTTAGAAGGATGGCTATGATATAAAACATATTGTCCAGGAGATATTTTTTACATTTTATTAAAGAGCTGAAAAACATTGTTTCAAAAAGGTGTGTTCAATTTGCACACTCCTAAAGGTTTGAAGAACTTCTAGATACTGCATGATTATATAACAAAGTCACGGGAAACTAGACTTTCAAGCAAGCACCGTGTTTGCACAATTCATCAACGGAGTTTTTTTTTTGCTTGCGTGCTGGGATCCCAAAGAGGAGGGTTTTGTTGAGATATGGACTCTTGTGGAGATTTGAACTGAGATAACAAAGCATTCATTGGCAATTGAACTATTAGTGTTGTATTGACTAATGACTGCATGATACACTGTGGTAAGCTTAAAGTTCTTCCATGTTTTCTGTTTCTTGAATTGTGGTACCTTTACTTGGTTGTTTGTGATTGTTAAGGGGTCATATCCTGAAAGACATGTGTGCTTTGTGCATGCAAACAGGCATGTACTATTTTTTGTGAAAATATATCAAACACTGACACATAATTGACATTAAATTCTGCCTAAAATGGCTGAATGTTAAATTTTTTATTTAGCACATAGGTTTCAAAAGTGGCAGATAAAATTTCTGAGTGGCAGACATTACATGTGTAAAAAACGGTCTGACACATCAGGTCAGAACATTACAGAAAGACCTTCCTGGTGAGTTAAGAACTAGGAATTTGCAGTTAGTCAGTGTGCGGTCTAAAATTGACACCATTGGTGTGTCAAAAAAATATCCTATGTTTGACAGGAAGTTCTCATCAGAGTGACCACTACCATTAGAGCTGTTCCAACTTGTTATGAACCTGCCCCGCCCTCCCTCTAGTTTATTCATGAACACTTTATGGCAGAGAGAGATGGAAAAACATACAAACATGGAAAGAGTAAAAGAAAGATAAGATCTTGCTAACAATGACAGAAATATCAACAGCCCATAAAGTAGCTATAATACGTAAACAATTTACCAAGCACTTATATTAAAGATCTGTGCAGCCATTCTTGCAAAAATCAGTGTTCTGTGTTTTGAATGGGTGGCAGCAGGGTACAACACTATCGCAATGGCCCCCAGCTACCTCTGTGTATACAACAGGCTGCTGCTATCCACCTAGTATAAAACTAGAGAGTAAGTAACCTCAAAATAAATCGAGGCACATGACGTCTGTCTCATTAAGTTTTGTTGAGAGTTAATGCAGGCTGCCAAGGACTCCACCCACCGCAGTAATTTGTAGATTAACTGGAAGGGACTTCTTTTTGTTTGTGTTTTTTCCATTGGGAAGGGATTAGTCTTGATCAGTTTGGCAATGCTTGTACTCTCATTTGCCAATATATTATAGACTCAAACACACACACACTCAATTGCTCCCAACATCTACCTTAAAACCACTGTAGAAACAGAAGATTTTAATTTTCATGTAGGCTCACATGCCTAAAAACAAAAAGCCAATGGCACAAAACAAGGTTTTATGACAAGCTGAGCAGCTAAAGGACAACTCCACAAACATCTCTCTATAAACATGGCGGGATTATTAAATTAAATAAACATGTCATTTCTAGAATTAAAGTTCACATAACAGACACCTCATTATTTATAAAACTTTTTGAAAAGAGAGCATCACAGACTGTGTGTGGAAGAATGAAAAAGATAACAGCATTTTAACTCAGATCTCTCCTCTTTATCGAGTATCCCTGCTCTGCCTTCAGACCACTTCTTTGGCCTCTAACACATTTTCATTGTTTTCTCTAAAGGCCTCCTTTCCTGTTTTACGGCTCTAATAGGATCAATCAAGCGTAACTCGATCCTCATCTCCAATCTCCTCTTTCCACTCCCATCTCTCTTCCCCACAGTCTGGGGAAGCCCCAGAATATGGGTTGTGGTTAAATAAGATAATTTCATTATCGATATCTTGATCAATTGCGCTGGATTGGCACAACAGCTCGACTGCTGGGAATACACAAGCTGGAGGAGATTCAGCACAATGTGTCACTAGCCAATCCCATTCTCATTTCATATTTCTTAATGATTATTTTATCATCAGTATTCAGTCTGGCTATTTGGAGCACAGTCTGAATAAATGATAGACAGAATATAAGGCACAGCAGATACAAGTAAAGTTATGACTGATTTTTCAAGGCCTCTCCCTTAGTGACTGGACAGGGAGAATGATTATTTCTCTGCTTCAGTACTTGAATCCATTAAAGCAATCACTCGGGTCTTTCCTAGTAGTGTCATAGTGAGTATCACAATGCAACTTGACACAAGGTTGGAGTTGCAAAGCTACTGCAATTAAACTTCATTAGTAAATTCACTTGAGAAGTCTAGTAGTAGCCTTCTGCAGCTACGTCACTGTCTTGGTAAACCTCTTGCTGAACCTTTGTTTGTATTGTGTGGAACGCATTGGAATAATTTTATGTGATGTAACATAAAGCAAGGCACCATTTTGACTGACGGAATGAATCTGAGCATCCTTCTGTAACAGTAGAAAGCCAAGCAAGGTACCTCTCCTGTAAACCATTAGGGATTTGCATTGAACTACTGATGACTACAAAAAGATCGACTGGTGAATCCTGTTAACGGCAGCATGTCAGGCGATAATGTCCAGCAATCCTTCAAGAAACACAGTTAAAATATGGCCACAAAATCCTCAAACTCCACGAAGCACAGCTTTCCACAAGGTCAGATATTTATCACCATACGCTACAGATACCTTGTTATGTTACTGCCACAAAGCAAGGCGGCTGTTATAGAAATGTCAGACTAAAGTGGACTAAAGTGGTACTTAACAGGATTTGTGTGGCATAAAATACTCATCAATATTCAATCATTTTTGACTAAAATTCCTGCCATAAAATTCAAAACCAATGTACAAGGGCTCTGAAGAATGCCAGATTTAAAAAAAAATCTAATATTGTCAATAGACGCCATCACACGTGCTGCAAAGGCCTGACCCCCCCAAAAAAAACACACTCACTAAAGCAAATGTGCAAATGTGTGTGTAAGCGCACACACATATGCAAATGCTGTATATGTGCAAGTTCTATTAGGAAAGTGGATTTACTGGGGAATGATCTACACCTTGACTTCCTGCCACCCACTACTAGTCAGGCTTCTTCTGAAATCTGCTGAGCCAGACAAATTAAATGTACCTGAACAATTCTGTGTATGCTGATACTGAGATAGTCATCCAAAGTGTACATGGTGGAAGACTAACAGTGTTAATAATTAACATAATTAACAAATGTTTAATAAATGTCTGATTTAAGTAATTTAAATCACAAACATATTATTACTTAATTCTTCTATTAAGATATTGATTTTGTTGAGGAAAAGGGGCTGAAAAAAAGATTTTGCTTAATTTTAATAATGCTTGTTGAGAAAAGTTTTATCATAATTGTTCTGCATGGTCTACCTCAGATATGGTAAGTGATCCACTGTTTAGCAAGTGTTTGTCATGTTCTGACCATGAATGATAATAATAGTTTAAAACTAAAGTTAACCATCTGGTTTCTTCAATTTTCACTTACGAGCAAAAGTCAGCCTTTAAACATTTATCGGGATAATTATCAATATCGTATTAAATGAAATTTCATATTGTGATATCATTTTTGGCGATATCGCCCAGACCTAATGCAGATCCATAATTCTTTGCACATACAGTGCTAGAAAGTTGGAAAAGAGTTTCTGGAACAACACCAAATCACATTAGTTTTCACAAAAAAGTCTGATTTTTCAAAAACTGCCATAGGATTGCAGGGTTATTTTATTAGCATTGCATTTTAAATTTGTTCGTGTTATTGAGTTTATGAACTGTATATGAGCCACTCTATTAACCCATTTTACATTATTACAGTTATACATTAGCCATGCCATGTCAGAGCAGGTGAAGCTATGTTTTGAAATGATGTAAGAGGTCTTTGATGGGGAGTAATTGAGACATTATTCCTGTGAGAGGTTGAAACAGGAAACACACATTTAGCTAAAGAGAGAATCAATCAAAATGATGCAAATAATCAGATGGGATCCTCAAGCCTCGGCAATGTTAAAAGCTTTTCTGTGGTTTATTTATGTTTTGTTTGAGTGTATGCTTGTGTGTGTGTGTGCCCTGCTGACTTCCAATTTTACTTTCCACACAGGGTTCCTCTCACACTTCTTACACACAGATACACATACAGATTGCACAAACTTTATAACCTCATGCTGTTCCGCAGTGCTTGAAAGTCAGCCAAACCATAGTAGGACGCTAATGAGGCTGCTGGCAGATAAAAGTTTGACTTACTGTGTCTGTATGAAAACTCTACCTAACCTTTTACAGCTTTAGTGCAATAATGTTTAATGAATTAGCTTAGCTAAATCTAAACCTGTCACTGCTGACATTTTATCCAACATTAAGAAAAGTACAAAAGGTTTTTTGTCCCAACTAGCCAGGAAAGCTCTCAAATCCAATCTATGTTTTTCCCTATGCTAAAACTCCAGATGAATGAAAGCATCATGAAAAAGTGGCCTCCCATCTGATTAAGAGTAAAAGCATATAAAGATAAAGTGTCAAGGGGTGCCAGGTCTTAACAAGCAAACATCATTAACCGGTGTTATTCCAAATAGCTCTGCAGCTTTGATTTCAGGAAAGACCTGACAGCTCTGGAAAAATGGCGGCTTTATTTTACTTTGAGCTACTGGGACTGATACACCAAATCAATCTAGTAAATATCCTTAAAACCTCTGCTGAAAGTGATTTAAAAATCTGGATTTTTCATTACATCAAATTCAAATATTACTTCAAATATGGCAAAGAAAGGTGATGGGAACTTACTTTCTCAGGTGCTCGTGCTCCTTTAGAAACAGCTCTGTTCTTCTGTTGTTGACCCCAGAGCCACTCTTGTATGTCCTGAAAAATGCATGCAGATACACTGGTCACATTGAATACAGTCAGGAATTAACGAAAGTTTAACTAACTATATATGCTATTTGTGTAATGTGACATAACATTCAAAAACAATGAGAGAACATTCTACTTTTACGCAATGACAAAGTTATGTCAAAAACAAAGACCCAGACCTTACAACCATACCTAGGATACCATGAAATAAAGTCAGTCTCCCAACACACCAAGCTGACAGTTAACAGTCGACAGCCTTGAGCTGTAGCGGCTGTAGCTTTTGCAGTATGTATGGCACTAATGAGTCTCTTCTGTTCATATCAGAAAGGGAATCAGTCGGTCAGAGACAGGTATCTGAATGGCTGTCCATCTAGTCAAGTTTTTCCACTACCACCGGTTCTTTTCCTCATCAACAAAATATCACAGGGTTAGAACAGTTAGCTAGTTTGTTTTGCAAAGTGAGGCGACTGTCAGTCTTTGTCTGCACTGGCTCTTTGAAGGTGGTCAGGACCACTATAAGAGACATTTGGATGTACATTGGATGTATATGTCCATCCCGCTGAACATTAGAGACCTATTGGATTGGTAAAAGGCGTTGTGGTGGAGCTTTGCTGGTTCACACAAATTGCAAATACATGCTCTTTATCTAACTAGCTCACTGCGGCTACTTCTTCTTTTATTATTCTTTGCAATTTAATCTGATCCACTGACAAAAAGCACCGGCGTAACTGCTGTGTAGCCCAATTTTTATCAAATGGCAGTCGGCGCCAACACCACCGCATTCACTGTACCCGTTTACAGTAAAAGCCTTCTTGTGGTTCACCAAGAGAAAGCTTTTAATGTGAAGCCAGCAGCAGCAGGAAATATTCAGTTTGCATTAGCAGTAACTTAACACAGCAAATACAGCCCCATTATGGTTGCAGTACAGTAGATCAAAAAACATACTGTTATTGGTCGAAAGCAAGAACAGGATGATATAGTAGGAGTGGAACAAACCCCCTTATTGTATTTATAGCTTCTACTAGAGCTGTACTGACTGTAATTTTTTCTTGTACTGGAGGTTTTTGAATAAAGCTTTGAATGTCTGTCATCATATTTTATGACATCAAAAAAAATTTTAAATCCTCAGGCAAAAACTTCAATTTTAAAAATCGGATTACAGGCAGAATGAGAAGGATTTACAGCTTGCTGTTTGTAAATATACAATTTAAAGTTGGCCCGAGACGGAGAAGAAAAAGAGAGACGGACATAGAGAGAGACGCTGCTCAGAATTTGAAATTCAAATTTAGAATTTAAATGCCAACATTATGAACACAGCTTCGAACTATTCGGTACAGCCAAAAATGTTCAACATGTGCTATAAAGCAGGAATGGAAAGGCCAGAGTCCAGCACGCCACAACACAGCTAGCAATACTATACTAGGGATTGGTAAAGTGCCAAAAGGGCTGTTTGGAGTTGAGAACGGTAAATAAACTATTCACTATGGCTTACTATTCTTATACTACTTTATGCGTAATCTATGTAAGACACCACTCATTCCGTGTAGCAGAAATGGAGCAGTGTCCTCTATTACTGGGTTATCTGGTAGCATAGCAGCCAAAGTTAATGGATGGGCTGTTATACCGCTCACAGAGCAAACACATCACACCCATTCTTTTGCTTGATGCAACTCTATCAGCATCCCTGAACAGCTGACTCCCAGTGCTCTCCTGGGTTACTGGTCATTTAACACAGCCCCACCCTCCCATTGGCTGAGGAGATAAAGAGCAGGGGGAACTGAGAAATGAAGGAGTATGCGCACACATACTATAAAAATCCAACCCCACCCAGCTAACTGCAAGCGGGCCATGAACAAATGTGCCTACTCCATCCCCAGTGCGCCATCCAAAGCCGTTGATTGGAAATACTATAGTCAGTGCACTCACAGCACACTCCACAGTGCCTGCCTAGAGCCAAAGCTGGCCACCCCACCAGCAGAGCTGATGCCTTTGTGGGGCTAGAATTGCCTGTACTGACAGCCAGCTTCATCACTCCAGCAAGGCTTTTTAAAAGGGCACCAATGTAAATCACAGGCTAGCTGTCATTTTTGTTGCTGACATTTAGAATCAAAGCAGGAGCAGAGGGAGCGTCCAAGCTCTGCTGCATTCTACGGTTTTGAGTGATGCAGCTCTGTGTGTCTGTGTGTGTTTGTGCATGTTCTGCTGACAGGGTCTTCATTGACAGTGTTTGATAAAACGTCACATTGCGCATATAGGTGCTTGCATAAATGAGACACTGTACACTATTTCTTTTAATCAGTATGGATTTTTTGGTAAACAACCTCTTATATACAAAAATGTACAGCAACCAGCATCCTGACCAGGTTTACGCCATACTGTACCCAAGATACTCTACTGCCCTCTACCTGACAAAAGGGACATAAAGCTCAGCTGCAGCAGAAACATCCATCACCATCAATGGCATGAAAGCATAAAAATGAAACTGACCTAAGCATTTTGCTTGTCAAACACAACTTAATCAGCAATATAATAGATCAAAAAAATTAAAGCAGTGACTAATATCACTTTTTTATGATGTTTGTTTTATGTCGTCAGTTCTAAACTAAGTTGCTCTACCCAAGAACAAACCGATCTGATTTTAGTTTGATGAAATCACAAAGTCGTCTGCTTCTGTGATCTGGGGAAAAATTTTAATCGTTTTTATTTTATTTTACTATTACTTGACAACACTCCTGAGTAAACTTGTCTAAAACTGTAATCATTGATTTTCTCTGTAAGCCCCTCTGAGAAGATCAGAATAAAAATGTGGTAGTGATACAGAGTCAGCTCACAGTTTTGTTATTCCTCAACAAACACATTACAGTCGAGACAGTTCAACAGGTCATATCTTGAAAAAAAAGATGCTAGCCTTCCAGCTGTCCAGTATATGGCTGCTTTTGTATATTTCATACAAGTCCTACCTTATTACTGAATGCCCCACCAGCAAAGGTCAATGAGGGAGGTCAGAGGAATATTGCTCTTCAAAATAAATTGTCTCATGTAAAGCATGACTCTACACCTCCCTGCACAGTAGCAGTTGTAATTCCCCTACCTGTAAACTCAGATGCTTCCCTCATTAGCAGCCTCTGGGCACATTAGTCATCGTTAGGCTGAGCACTGGGTCAACAACACTAGCTCATTTCGATGCATTAGATTCATCAGCACGGAGTCTATTAGTAGGGTCAGAGGCACTCCTTAGCAATGTGATTTAATGAGAAGATTGAGTGAACTGTTGCATGTAATGTTGACCCCATGGGATGTTACTAATTCCTACTAGTAGAAATTCAGTTAAAATGCAATTGCTTGTGTGCAGCGTGAGTACAAATTACCATTAGACAATAATGGCTTGGGGTGGCCAAGGTTCACTTAAAGAATACAATTACTTGTGGGAGAAGAAATAATGCACAATCACAACAAAGTATACTTTGTCCATTAACGGTTTTCTCAACTGAGTCTTCTAGGAATGCATGCCGATACAACAGCGTAGGGGTGTGTGATATGTATCGTCTATGATAATATCTTAATTGACATTTTAACAATGTGTGAGCAGACATTATCAAGCAGGCTACATCTACGTAAACACCTTGTCCGCGCATTCACTGCGTCATGCATACACGAGTGACTGAAATTAAACAGGAGTGAACAAACAGTGCCAGGAGATAAAACACTGACACCACCAGCTCAGGCATTAGATTGAATCGCTAGATGCGGATCAACCTCACTCACATGGAGGTGGCTTGAATTTGAAAAGACGGATGTTGCTCAAAAGGCACCAATCTGCAAACTATGACAAAAATCAGTTGCTGTTGAAGACCGGTAGACACGGAATATCAAGAATATGAAAAGCTTCAGAAGTCAGCTTTCCACAACAGACCTGAACCAGCCAAGGTACCAGCACAAAAACAAACCCCGGTTCAACAACCACTGACAATGACAGAATCAAAGACCCTATGACAAGAGGTAAGATGCACGGCTATAGTGACAGATGAAACGCCTTCCTCATACTTGCACTGTTGACTGATATTACTGATGTCATTAATATCAGTGTGTTTTATATTGTTTTTACTTAAATGCTTTAGTTTTCAGGAAATAAGACCTGTTTCCATTAATGTAATTAAAGCAACAATTAATATCCTATTGACTAGAGCGAGCTAGTACATTATTAGACCTTTAAACATTTTTGAAGGAAGCCAAATATCGTCTACTAAACATTTTTGCTAAAAATCCTAGAAAACAGAGATAATTTTTCCTCAATATCGCACACCCCTACAAGAGCAACACCATCATTCCTTAACTTTGATGTTAATCGGACATATCAGTGCATATCCCTGTATATGTATGTATTATTTGGCAACACTGTTTAATAGACTCGTTCAATACAGGTGACATGAAAAGCTACACTATTAGCTACTTGTTTATAGTCTGGTATTTTAAAAAGTAAATCACACTGCTGTAGACTGGGAGCTGCACAGTTTTTCCACATCTGTGTGATGAGTACATTTGCTAATAATCAGTCTCTTGCATTAAGTACCAAGCAAGTACTTCTGCCTTCTCTATTGAAAAATGTGATGGAAGCCTGTACAAGTGTTAAAAAATGTTACAGTTACATAGTCCGTGCTTATACTGCTATAAAATTTTACCAATGATAATTAAAGGACTTTAATTATTTAGTAATATTAGAACTGACAACCTCTCATAACAAGATGTGTGAAAAATACTTAAAGAGGTGGAATTATGCTCATTATCAGGTACAAAATCTTATTTAGGGGTTGTACCAGAACAGGTTTAATTTTCAAAAAACACCATATGTTTTTGTCATACTGCAGTTCACATACTGCACATTGCTGCCTCTCCTCTTTCTACAC